>DF358546.1:49824-89039 GCA_000787875.1 Solanum virginianum
CCGAACAAGCACCTCGTTAGCAACATAAATATATTCAAAAAAGTACTGATATAAAGGAAGCAAATTTCATAAGTAGTAAAAAGAAATAACTTAATTATGTTTCATAACTATAGTTTGCCTAATTACGCTCCATAGTTATAGTCTTATTTGCTATGAGTATTTTCATTAGTATATTTTGCTTGCAATGTACAAACATGGTAAGTATATACAAATTTTGTATATACAGTCATGAATTTTTCATAACTTATACGAATCAAATATATCAAGAAATCGTATAACTGTTATGAAGTTTTCATACATTATACAAATCAAATTTATCAACTAATTGTATACAAATAGTTAGGGTAAGTGTATAAAAATTCTAAATTTATGCAATTAGGAATCCAATTATACACATTCTAGTAAACTTAATCAAACTGTAGCCGCGTTCAATAATTAATCAAAACTATAGCTAAAGTACACAATAACCATTAAATATTTGTCATTTCCCATGGAAGCCCTTTTGTTAGTCTTAGGATTGATGAATTGGACTGACATTAGGTAATTAAGTTAACACTTGACCATATAAAATATTGGATCAGATTTGATCTTTAAATATTTTTAAGTGTTTAAAAACTAGTTTAGAAATATTTGAATGTAATTTAATAGAAGGGTAATTTTACGAAAAGTATATCCATATAATGGATGTCATTATCGTTTTAGATAGAATGTTATTATAGAGAAATGAATACAATATAAAAGGTCAGTTTCAAAGAAAATCATTCAATCATTATAATGAATGACTATTATAACGAGGTTTAATTTTATCTAACACGCATTCATAAAGAAAATAGTAGAATGTCCAATTTGAAACATTTATATAACTCAATAGTTATGCTGTTGTTTTAAAAAAAAAAATTATCTATATTTTCAAGAATAAATTATCTATATACTCCTTGTGTCCCATCTTATTTGAAGGTATTATTATTTAGACAATTTTTTAAATTTTGATGATTGTGAAGTCAATTTTTACATATCTTGATTACTTTTACTGTACTAAATTATATATCAATAATCATATGTATAATGTATATAATATATTCTAATAATTATCATGGTTAAAAGTCTTAGTGGGATATTGTTAAAATACTAATCTCCTTAGATATAATATTTATCAATACTATTTATTAGTCTTGTATTTAGATATAATATTTGTTATAGATTAATTATTTATTCAATTTTAATAAAATATTTGATTACAACATATATTCATCTATAATATAGACTCTATATGTTCATTTACTTATACAATATATATATAGATGATGGAAAGTGAACAAAGTCATCGCTATGATTCTAGTACAATGTAAATCATTTTGGTTATGGGAATGATATAATTTTGACTTTTTGTGCTAATATATTTTGTGTGTATTGTACAGACCGAGTAGAAATAGTTCTTTATGTTTTGAATATTCATAAAATACAATTTTTTTTAAATTATTAAATGTACTTATACTCTTAATCTTGATATAATTATTATGATCAATGCGATTTGTTTGTTATCTTGACTTATCAAATGATAAGACTCTACCCTGATAGGTTGGATGATATCAAATCCTCCCTCTATCCCATTTTATGTGACACTCTTTCCTTTTTGATCCGTCCCAAAAAGAATGTTACCTTACCCAAATTAGAAATAATTTGCCTTTAAAAATTCCTTTTTTTACCCTTAATGAAATGATTCTCAATCACACAAATATCTAAAAATGATTTTATACCACAAATTTTAAAAGTCTTCCTTTTTTTTCTGAAACACCGTGCCAAGTCAAATAGTGTCACATAAAATGTGATGGAGAGAGTAAGATTTATAAAACAATAATTAATTGATAGAATTCATGTTTTGACTTTGAGATTGTTAATATCCATTTATCATTTTCATGTAAAAACTCTACAAATGAATTTTGTACAAATGTATAAGATTAATACTTCAATTGAAAGTCTCACTAATTAAATATGTGGTCCTTACTATGCCTATTTAATCAATAATCTTGGAAAGTATTAACTCATCTTGTTAGAATAGGATTAGGTAAATATTATCCTACTTAGAATAAGAATAATAATATTATGTAGAATCTTCCTTGGAAAAGGATTGTATTATACAATCCTAGTTGGAAAAGGAGTCTAATATAATATCTATAAATAGGGTCTCAATGTAATAACAATTCAACAATTCAATAATATATTTTTCTCAATATTTCTGACATGGTATCAGAGCCTCTACGGTCCTGATAGAGAATCAAAGAGCTTTCGCTGCCGGCGGGCGGCTATGACCCATATATGCCGCCCGTCTGGCCAATGATTATGTTAGCCAAACAAAAAAGATTAGGTCATCGTGAGTCAATTTTCGATGACTTTCTAGGGTTATTTTGTGTCAACCTCGCATTTGTCAGTGTTTGTGTTTGCGGAGACTGCACGACTGCACTGTCCAGGCGACCACACTTCGACAGGCGATTGATCGCAACTGATCCGGCGTTTGCAACTGGTTCGTTGCGATGACTGTACTGCAACTCCTACGTCCTGCATTGCCAACCTTCATCAGCAAGCATCCGGCGATGAAAACTACACCCGCGCTGTAGTGTTTCGTCATTATGTCTGGCATGTTAGCCGTTACTATTATTATTTTTTTGAACTTCGCCGACTGGTGAACCCGACGTGAACCAGACGACGTGAATTGAACAGACCAGACGGACCAAATCCTGATTGCCCGGTTTATTTTCTGGATCGTCGATTTAACCTTACCCCCGACGTCGACTGCTGCACTTCGCCGACTGGTGAACCCGACGTGAACCAGACGGCGTGAATTGATGTGGCGTCTCCGTATTACCTTGGGTCCGGGGATCAACCCGGAAACATTATCACGCATGTGATACTTACCAGCAATAATTACGTGGCCTGGGCAAGAGCAATCACGCTATCCTTGAAGGCACGAAGAAAATTTTTGTTCTTCCTATCTACTTGGCAAGATGGAGCATTTGTGGACCCCATGCTCCATCTTGAGGGGGGTTGTTATCCCGTCGCTATGATTCTCTTCTAGATCCAGAAACTTATCTACCAGCCGACTTATCTATTTATCTTTCACTAGGCCCGATTTGGCTTGCTCGTAGGGGTTAGCTGTTTGACCAACCGAGTGGAGGCTTCTCCTGTTGAATGAAGATTTCCCTGTCCATTCATTGCTTTTGGTGAAATCAATTCCAAGAATCAAGTTTGATGATTCAAGGCCTGCTTCTCGCAATGTGGTAACAACCTCATCCAAAGATTTATAGTTATCAGCTATGTAAGAGGCTTGTTGGTTACTTTGATAGTTTGCTCTATCTGAACCTCCGACATATGATGTAACTTGAGCTCCATAGTTAGAATCCACGGAGCTTTCGGCATAAGCAATAGGCTGATATTGAGGAATGGAGCCCATTTGATTTCTTACACGTTCTGGACTGTGGTGATAATAATCACTGTGAGCGTCATTTAAGCCAGACTCTTGATTCCCCATTGTGTATGAATATATTCAATGTTTGTAAGAGCTCTGAAGGATATTCGGACTATTTGCACGTCTCATGTGCCTACCACCGAGCAGCTCACAGATATCTTTACCAAGGCTTTGGGAACCCGCCAGTTTCATTATCTCCTTGGCAAGTTGGGCATTTGTGATCCGCATGCTCCAACTTGAGGGGGGTGTTAGAATAGGATTAGGTAAATACTATCATACTTAGAATAGGAATAATAATATTATGTAGAATCCTCCTTGAAAAAGGATTGTATTATACAATCTTAGTTGGAAAAAGAGTTTAATATAATATCTATAAATAGGATCTCAATGTAATAACAATTCAACAATTCAATAATATATTTTTACCAATATTTCTGACACATCTTGGACCAAAAATGATTAGTTTTCTAGAGGGAAAGAGTTGTGCACGTTACTAGGTTTTACCCAAAAATGTGCAACAAAAGAAGAAAAATCAATACATTTTTGGACTAGAATTTATAATTAAAAATGTAATTTAAAAAGCTACAAATTTTGTTCTTTCTTGTTGGAAAAAGAGTTTAGCATGTTTGTAACCTCGTTTAATGGTTTGTCTCATTTAAATGTAAGTTAATAGATTTAATTCTTGCTTTCGTTGCACATATTCTATCACATGGGATGCGTCCCACTTTCGATCACAATAAGTATATTGTTCTCTATCAAAGTTACGAGTGATGGAAGAAAATCACCAAATATTTTGAT
Organism: Solanum virginianum; assembly: GCA_000787875.1. NCBI lineage: Eukaryota > Viridiplantae > Streptophyta > Magnoliopsida > Solanales > Solanaceae > Solanum > Solanum virginianum. The sequence goes on from DF358546.1 coordinate 54,086, forward strand.
TTCGACGTAAATTCAAATCTTAGACCTCATAACACTCAACAATTTCATTGACATTAGTCCTATGGCGGAGCCACACAGTACTCAGGAGGTTATGATGAACCCCCTTTGATGAATAATTTCATATATATATATATATATATATATATATATATATATATATATATTAGATGCGGAACCCTCTTTGATTAGTTTGTGTGTTTACTTTTTAAAATTTTGAACGCTCTTAAAGAAAATTCAATATCTGTCACTGCATCAGACCACACCCTTTAATGTTACTGTTTGGATAGTCAAACAACTATAATTTTTTCAATTTTTTTCAAGAAGATATTCAAGAGCATTTGTATAGTTTTAAAAAAAAATTAAAATTTTTTTTCTTAAGTTCATAATCAAAATTTAAGTATTTTAACCTTGTACGACGAACAATTTCACACAAATTGAAACAGAAAAATTATCATTTATCACATACTAGATTACAATTTTCCTACAAGTATATCAACTGGGCCAAAGCACATTCAAACTCTAATCTTCTGAATAAAATTGTATATATATAAAAAAAAATTATATTGATTTTTATTCCTTTTTTAGAGGTGAAATTATCCCTCCTAAGAATTATGGGCTGTGTCTGAACCAAACTCCAAAAATGCATGGGCCAACATCTGCCCAAGCTGGGCCTCTGCTGGAGTACTAAGATGCACATAATCTGGGCCTACTTTGAGCCCATTGGCATCAACTGTTTTGACATTATAAAGGTCAATTCCTAATTGGGCCTCTCTTATTTCCTCCATATAAGGCCCTAATGTTGTTGTCAATGCCACCTGTGGATCCAAAAAAAAAAAAGCCCAAAACATAAGGAAATATTCAAATAAGCGCGCACCTCGCTAGCGCGGTAAATATTCAATAGAGATTTGATATTGGAACATGCTATAAGCTTCAAGGTGGCATCTCAAAAGTGTTGCTAGTCGGTTTAATCATGGAACGTCCAAAAAGCTTGGTCAAATGCGAATAGTATTATTAGAAAAAAGATGCCCTAGAACATGTTATTGAATTGAGTGAGAATCGATTAGCCTGAACCCTACTTCTTTTTCATTGGTCGAGTTATCCTGAAGTTGCTAACCTGTCCCCTTTGGTTGAACGATGAAATTCTTTCACTGCGCTCTACTTCCTTTTGGGGATGAGAAGGATGGCGAATCCTCTCTCCTTCGGGCCCTTCTTTTCGATAAGGAGAGGCTATTCTTGAAAAGAATAAGTATTTTCAACGAGCTATTTGAATTATTCAATAAGAATAGGGATTTTCAATGCTAGAAATGTCTCCTATCTAAACTAGATCACGATTCATAGAATATGTTCTTATTTGGAGGTTGAGACTAATCTGCCTTGAAAAGTGGGTGATTCGGACCACGACACATGTCTTGAAATCACTCCACTATTCACCCAAGCTAAAGGACATAAAAGCCTTTATAGAGATCTTCGTAGTCGACATCGACTCATCCTACCATGAGGATCTTGTCTTGGCTCTTATGAATCAAAATAACCCCATTTATTTTCAATTTTTAGAAGAACGGAAGATTTCCAAGCATCTTTATAAAGATATTCTTAGTTGATTTTTTCGAAATCAATTTTTTATGTTATATTTTTTTTACTTTCTCTATAACGATTTCTTACCTATAGCACCAATAACCATCTTTAGAGTTCTTTGTAAAATTAGTCTTCTATAACATCTATATAATTAACCATTTTTATAGAAATTGAATCTCTTAAATTTCATTAATAGGTCTGAGGATTTTGACCAAATAGTTTGATACTTTAATACACTAATTATGACATAGAATATTGTTTGAATGTATATGTTCATCATTGAAGTTTAGGATTTGAAATTAAAATTTCTACTTCCATAGCAATATTAAATAATTTTTTATTTTTTAAAATACTAAGGAATGAAAAATTAGATTTTACATTTAAAAAAAAACTAATCTACCTAAACAGTCAACAAATATTATTTAAATACACAATGTTGTTTAGAAATATTAATAATACTCAACCCTTATCAAAGATAAATTCTTTTGAAATCAAGAACGTTGTTATGGAAGGTCTGACTATATATACGAACACTATAATTAATTTTACACTATTACTCTATTAGCATATCTAAAATACTATTCAAAATACAACAAGATGTAAGATAGGTAGGTGATACAGTACTTAGTATGTGACAATTTGATATTTTTATAATATGTTATTTGCTTTGTCTTAATAAATCTTAATGATTTATTTCCTAAAAAGGATTCTCATAAGTAATGAAATTGCTAATAATATATGAATAAGATCCTACTCATATAATCAATAATCTCTTACAAGTCTTCCTATTTATTTTTACAAATCAAAATGTATTAATATTTTTTATCTTTTAAAAAAGAAAATTCCAACAATTTTCCAAAACCAAAGATATATTGTCCTAGTGTTAATTAGTAACTTTTGATCTACCTCACACATGTTGGCCAATTTGTTGTAAAGCAAGTCACGCAAACCCCATTACTCCCCCACCAAACCAAAAAATATATACATCGAAGACATCTGAGTTACCTGAATAATAGGTAGAGAAGGTGCATCCAAGTCATTCCGCACATCTATGAACAATTTCTCCAATCTTGATTTATACAAATTGGCATCCTCGAGGTTCAGAGTGTCACTCTCTCCTTGATACCAAAGAAGGGCTTGTAGCGTCCCACCACCTTGTAACGCGACCCTAGTCCTATTCACCATTTGATTATAATATAATGAACCTTTGGACCATTGGCTAATATTTGTGGCACCAACAGCACATGGCACCAAACCAATGACACCAATTTTTGGATCTTTTTTCAGGACAAAGTTAGCAAATGACATGCCAGGACCAATCCCACAAATTGCATAGAAATCAATGTCTTGATGAATTGGTTCTTTTGATACTTCCCATGAAAGTCCTTTTGTTAGTCTTAGGATTGATGAATTGGACTGACATTCTTGTGGAATGTACCAATCAAAAATGTTGTTTACTACACCTCCTCTGCCAGACATGTTGCTTTGTCCTGCTAAAATGAATATACTTTTGTTGTCATTTGATGTTGTTGTGTCTAAAGGAATGACACCAAGGGGGTGTGACAAAAGAATCAAGAAAATATAGGCCAACAACATCTTTTTCTTGGGAGTGGTGTTGGTGGATGAAATTGAATGGGAGGCAACTAAGACTAGTAGTTTATGTAATTGAGTATTTAAGTTTGACAAAAGAGATATAGGAAAGAAAATATGTAAGCATTAGGTAATTAAGTTAGCGTTTGAACATAGATTTTGGACTCAAATTTCTTATTTTTGGAAGAGACCATGGAACTTACACTCACAAATTTTTTTCAAAAAAAACTCAAATAAATAGATATCTAAACACAACTTCAAAATTTCAAGTTTCAACTTCAAAATTTATGATCAACCAAGAATGTGTCGATAAGATGACCAAAAGTTATTTCCAAGTCTTGAGAGGAGGGATGCATTAATGCAAATGACCAAAAATGATCTCCAATGCTTGACATGATAGCTTTCTTGAATTTTTGGGTGTGAGCTTTGGAAATAAAATGCTTTCGGAAGAAATAGTCAGGGCAGAGCTAGAGTTTTAGTTACAACTATGGTAGTATCCCAAAGTTTTGTGAAGAGGAATATACTTAATATGTATACGTAATTCATCCATAATGCAATAAACTCTATTTTCTAAAATTTAGAATTCATAAATTCAAAATAAGCTTGCGAAGATAGCGGCTTAAGGGGAGCCCAATGAGGTTAGACTACGCTAGGCTATTCTGTAAATGATTATGTCATATGGTATATTGGAAACAAAAAAAAAAAAGGAATGCATATGATAATTTTCCAATTTAAGTGTAGCTTCAAATTGGTAAATTAAGGGGTGCATATGGTTGTTTGAAAGCAAACTATGGAATCATATGGTAATTAAAAGTTGTCAAGACTAATATAGAATATTTTCCAAATTAGGAATCGCTTTATTCTCAATATGAAACCTTTCCGTATGGATTCGATCCCAAAATATCGAACGAATATTATCATGACCATATATAATTTTGAGATGAAAAATTAGTTACCAGCATACCATATATAGATTAATATGTAAAGTGAGGAGCATGTGTAAAATTCAAGAAACGTAAAATGTCACATAAATTAAGATATTATTGAATTTCCGAAAATCTACAAGTAGGTAGGTAGGCAGTACAAATCATATGATTTTAATGTGCTTTATATACTTTTTAGGAACACCCGTGAAGTGCAAGACTTTGTTTTGGTTTTGGTTTTTAATTATGCTGTTGGCTCATTGCTTGACTTTGAAGGGTTATTATTTTGGCACATTAAAGAATGTTGGTGATATATTTAATTTCACTATTTATACTTCATTTCTAATTTTTGACTTTTAGATAAATTCGTCTTTAATTTTTTTTTCCTTTAAAATCAAACTTAAGCATAATGAGACATAAATTATTTAAGGTGCATAATTTTTTTTAAAAATTGGGTGCATATTAAATAACAATATCCAAACTTGAATTATACTCATGAGTAATCTTCTTACATGAACGAACTTATGAAACTAAAACTCCCTTAAAAGGTCACTATACATAATTAAATGAGCAAATTTCGTAAATGACAAACATATAAAAGTCTAACTGTGCTTCATAGCTATAGTTTAGGTAATTATATTTTATAACTATAGTCATAGCAGTGTTCGTATAATTTGCACAGCATTTGTATACATTTATATAATTCGTTATACAGTTCGTAGTTTTTGTATAGCATTTATATATTACGCTACACAATTCATCCACCGCGTTTGTATAATTCGCCGTACAATTTGTATTGTTTGTATATTTCGATATACAATTTGATTCGCGCACAACTTTTGTATAACGTTTGTATAAATCGCGCGAATTATACAAAACTCAAACTGTAATTACAATTGATATTTGCCAATTGACACAAATCATAATTAATTCAAACTATAATTATGTTAGCTAATTAACTAGTACTATTTATCCGCATAACTTTTTTTAATTAAATCTACATGTTACTTCCCTTAGCCCAATCACACACTTCTTCTTGGAGGCCCAACAACATCACCAGGTAGAAATTGTACCCAATAGCCTATTGTCAGAAAAATATTTTAGAACTATTCAAAATGTAAAAACCAAATGTGATAGTGTCCAAAATGTGAATTATATCATGCTCCTAGAGTACTTTCTCCATCTCAAAATATTCATCGTGTTTTTCGTTTATAGGAAAAAAAAAAAGTGCTAGGAGGGATATTTGATTATTTTTTTGTTCATAAGTAAGCTCTTTCCTATGGTGTATTTTTTATTCTTATCTTCAATCATTTATGGATATTTTTTCTTTTCTGCGGGAGGTGAAACTAGATCTAGAATTTTAACTCTTATTTATGTCTTAAGATATAATCTTTTTTTCAATTTATATTTATTCTATTTGTAAATCATTATTGAGATGTTTGTAGTCTCCAAGAATAATTAATATAATGGGTAAATGAAGAAAAAATAATTAAATTTTTCTTGAACTTCTACAATTACAAGAATTTTGAGATAAATACTTTTAATAAAAATGATAAATATTTTGAGACCGAGAACATAAATGTGATTTTCTTGATGTTTACTCTGAAAAATGAGAAAAGGGTTTCACTTTTGAGATATACTCCCTCTGTTTCAAATTAAGTAAATTATTGGGCAATATCACACATATTAAGAAAAAGAAATAAAGATAAAATTTAACCATATTTTTTTCATTTTTATCTTTAACACTCATTTAATGGAGTAAGAAATTTCAAGAAGATAAGTCTTGGAAATCAACTTTAGAAAGTCAATTACCGAAGGACAGAATTGAAAAAAAATTCCAACATATCCCTTGAAAAGTGAACAATTCACTTATTTTAAAAAACTCAAAGATTTCCCAACATTTGACTTAATTTGAAATAGAGGAAGTATATTTTATCAATTTTATACATTAATTAGGTAAATCATTTGTACCTTAAGCACACTAAGGTATTTGATCAATGTTATTATTCAAGTTATTGCTTTTCAATAGAATTTTTTTCATTATTTGTTTAGTCCATAAATTTATAAACTTGTCATATCTATTAGAACTATTTGTGTACAATCTCATAGCAATCTCGCAGAGAAAAGGAAACGAATATCATTTTTAGAAAAAATGTCATGTATGTTTCAAACCTTCAATTCAATGTTCTTTGTTCATATTGCCAAACCTTCATTTCTACATTCTTCTTCATATATATTTTTTAGGAGGTTTTACATAAATCGCATACTAGTGTAAAGAGTTAATTATCATTTTTCCTTATCTCTTTTCAATTTTTAGAAATACCTTAAAAAACATGGCAATCCAAATACATTAATTCAACTCCAGATATAAAAATTCGGATTTTTAAATATTAGCATATAACATTTAAAGCATGATGCATTAAATATAGAGATAATTTAAGAATTAGAACTAATGTATCCCGATGGAAAAAAGAAATTATTTAAATTTTTTAAAATAGATGAGAATAATTTTAAAAAATGATAAATAAAGAAGTATAACTAGGCAATTTTTTTTCATATTTTTATGATAATCTTGGTTTAGATTTTCCAAACATGTTTGACTTGAATCTCTGGGCCAGCTTACGAAGGACCATATGGAAGATCCAAATATACTGGACCATGAGTAGGGCCTGGCCCATAAAACCTTGCCAGAAATAATGGAGCCAAGCTCAGTACATATGTCACTAGAAAACACGTATGGAGCCAGAAAAATAAAATCAGAACCATTAATAATAACTAGGCAAACATATAATGTGTATTTATATTATACCACTACAGTTTGAAAAAAATTATAATTTATAGCTATAGTTAGGATTTTATTGTTATTTTCTTTCTCCTCACTTTATCTCTCTCGCCTCTCTCTCTCTTCAATCTCTTGCCAGATATACAAATATATATATATACCAGTGCATATATACAATTATTTGACAGATATACATATTCAATTCAACAGATAGATATATACAGTTCGCCTCTCTCCATTCTCTACCCTCTCTCACTTGCTTGTCTCCTTCCTCTCTCGGTCTCGCTCGCCTCTCTCATCCCTCTCCCAATCTCAATTGTCAGATATATATATATATGTATATCAGCTACACATATACAATTATTTGACAAATATACACATACAATCTGATCAATACACATATATAATTTACCTCTCGATCTCACTCGCCTCTCTTTTCTTAGTAATAATATATACACACATATTATCATTACATAATAGCTACCAAAAATGTTGGGCACTAAGATTGAATGTTTTATTTGGCATTTTCCTTAGAAAGAGACTTCTCAAGGCCTGCAGAGTGAGTAATTGCATTTACACAATAACAACCCCATTGGATTCTCAAGATATGGTACCAAATCTTTTATCTGCTGCCCCCTCCCCCACCAAAATTTTTAAAATTGATAAAATAACAAATATACTCTTTGATTTTTGAGATTTAAAATCAATATATTTCTCGTTAAAAAATGATACCATATACTTCTATATTTTTAAAGTTTGTTAGACAAAATAATACACATGCACCACTTTTTTAACTAGTAATGTATTTGTTCTAAAATCACAAAGTTAAAAAATATACGTAGATTTTTCTTATAAACTAGCCTAGCCTCATATGGGCAGGGTAGAGGCGTGGAGCTACATCACCACTCTTCCTCGAAGAATTATATCGAATATGTATGTTAAATAGTATATTTTATGGATTAGGGTACATATTGAACATCCTTGGCAAAATTGAGTAATGTAGCTCTACGATAAAAAGCGTTTAAATTCGTGGCATCTTGCGAGTTCAATTCGATACTTGACAACATTTTTTGTGTATCTTTTTGAAATTAGAAAAAAAGGGCATTGTTGGACATGTAGTGCACCTCGTCAAATACATTGGTTCGAGTCGAAGACATATTTAATACCCTCTTTTAGCTCATAAGTGTTTTAACATGATGTGATATTATGTATTTTTTAAATAATTCTACATAGTGTTTTCCTCGAAACCTCACACTATTAAGAATATTAATACATCTTATATGTAGCTTCTTTTTGTTTCAGTTGTCAATGAGACTGCATTCTCATAGACAACAATGTTTGCTCGAGCTGAAAATTTCACACAACCTATCAAGTCATAAATTTATGTGAAAATTAACTATATCTCACTCATATATATTAACTCAATATGATATGATATTATTTATTTTGAATAAAAACTTGCGCAAATTTATAATAATTCCAATCACGCTTGAAATGTGTATAGTTATTGCAGGAGCACAAGTCCAATAATCAAATACTATTAGATATACATTGACAGAAAATGGACCATATTCAATAAATATTTTTTGCACCCTTGACACAGTTGATGTTGACTTCTCTTTAAGAAATTATGTATAACAATTTCAGATTACTCCATAAGAAACATAACAATTTCAAGCCATTCATGCTTTATAACTATGACGGTTTGTAGCGGCGTAGCCCCTTGATGATATTGTCCGCTTTTGGGTCTAGACTTTTACGGCTTTAAATGCGTCACTAGTAAATAAGACTTATTTATTTATATACACAATATCTCTCTTGTGTTTGCAACGTGGATTGTTATATACACTCCTCTATGGACTCAGCATCCTCGCTGAGGTTTGTCCTACCGCATGAGATTTGCCTAGACTCAGCACTGAGGTTAGCCCCCGCCTCACCGAGATTTGTCTAAACTCAGTTGAATTTTAGTCCATATCAACAAGGTTGACAGATGAGTGACTCTGATACTATCTGTAACGGCCCAGCCCACTAGTGATATTATACATTTTGCGCCTAAGCCCTCATGGCTTTAAAACGCGTGTCACTAGTAAGTGAGGCTTATTTACTTATATACACAGCATTTCTCCTGTGTTTTGCCGATGCAAGACTTTTCATCTTAGTTATTACACAATTCTTATACCTGATTCTATTAAATAATTAAGGGTCTATCACACCATCTTTTATTTATAAAAGTAAAAAACGAAGTAGATGAGAGAGTCGGAATTATTTTCAAACAAAAGCTGGTCTATATTGTTATAATTATAAATTTTGTGTTATACATATGGGACAATTATTACTCTACAAATTATAGGAACTAAACTTAGGATATTTAACCATTTCATTATTACTATTATTACTCAAGAACAATAATTATTCTACCTACGATATACATAACCATTTCATTATTTATTCAAGTACAATAACACGCTGGCTACTTGCATCAAAAAAATACCCAAAATATATTGTCGGGATCAATTTCACAAATTACGATATAATTTTATCGTTAAATATTTACTTTATAAGATGTTTGTAGTCTTCAAAAATCATTACTATTAAAAATATAATAAAAAAATAAAAAATAATTTGAGAGACTGATTTTTATGAATTATGATAAATAATTTTGTCCATTGTAGTGTATTCGTTGAGCAACTGTCAAAGTCTACCACAGCTAGCTTACGGCAATAGGTATATTATGGAATTGTTATATTTGGTGTGAATAATAAATATGAATATTTATTTTTAAAAATATTTATCTAAATATCGTTGACAGCTTTAGCATCTCTAGATGCAATGATATTAACTTAATCGTTGCTAAATGTATGATAATAAATATTATTACTAAAAAGAATTATTGTCACTAGATATCTCTTTTATTGTTTTGTGTCAAAAGTGACAAGTAAAGACAAACCGACGAAGTTTAATTTTGATATAAATATAAAAAAATGACCAAAATAACCCTCCAAAGATACCCACTTCTCTTTATTGTATCCATTTCTTAGAATTGTCTTTTCTTTTTTTTTTTTCCTCTTAAGTGGTTGGGAAAATTGAAGTCCATTATATTCTAATTACCAAAAACAATGAAGAAAAGCACCAACAATGACACATCATAGATAAATTAAAGGACATATATATTGTCCCCTAATTTTCCAATTTACTCCCCCACCCTTCACCTTTTGTCCCTTTTTCTTTGTGCATATTTCTATATTGAATCTTATTGCATCCAAATAGTCTTTTAATCTTTCTATAAACTCACTTTTGCACCCTTTAAACCTTCTTCTTGGCTTTTGTGTCATTGCTTTGGTCTTTTCTTCTTTTTTTAATAATAAAGGAAATCTGAAGTTATTATTTTTTCGGTACACATACGTTAAATAAGTTTGGTGCGATAATCTCGATCCAAAAGATAATTTTTTTACTATCGTTGGCAAGGGGTTTCGAACTTGAGACTTCCAACAAATTACTGAGCCACCCCGAATGGTTTGCTGTGGAACTCTTTACTTTTATCTTTTCTACTCCACTCCAAAATAATTGTTATTTCAAAAAAGGATAAAATAATATCTTTAACGTATTAAAAATAATTTTAAATTGTTTTCTTTATTTGTTGAATTAAATTTGTCCTTTTACTTATTGATAGAAAGGCTCTTAACATATGGCAATTTCACCTCGTACATAAGTAAGTAGTTGACTATTATTAGCGAAGTCAAAATATTCATAAAATTTTTAAATTATAAATAAAATAAACTGAGATAGGGGCCGAAGGAATTCAACATTTACTAAATATACATAAAAAAATAATTTTAATTTTGTGTGTAATGCAATCATTCTACAAGTGTTCAGATGAACTCCGTATAACATTCTAACTTCACCCATGCAAATAATAGGATCTATCTCTAGATGGGAGATAAACTTTTAAAGGCAGAAGAATTCAATAATTTTGGTTCAAACTTTATATTAAAAATTTATTTTGATAACCAAAATCCAATAGGAAAATAATGATTGTGATTCAACATTCAACGAGAACATACTCGGTATAGTCCAAAGAGTAAGGTCCAAAAATTGAAAGAAGTATACTTCCCTTATCTCTACCTTTATGGGGTAGGAAAATTATTTCTGGTAAATTATCGACTCGAAAAATATTTTTCAAAACAAGTTTGAAAGAAACGCAAGATTTGTGATTCAAAATTCATAAATTAAAAATTCTGACTCCGCTGCTATTAACCTCACATGAGAACAAAATACACCCTTTCCTATAACTTGATATTGTGTTGAAAATCATAGCATGAAAATAGAGCTAAAAAAATTCAATTTATATGGCCTATGAACAATGAAGTAACACAAAGTAGAATTGACATGAAATTATTTTCAACTTTGTTCATAAGCATTTCGACTTCCTCCTAATAAAATGCCAGCAAATAATTCATTGACAAATTTAGATAATCCATTGATTGATTTTAAGAGTACTTGCAGCTGCATTTGTCTACTCGAGGCTCGCCATGTACCAAAAAAGAGCCCTCTTCATCATCTCGTGCCAGATGCAACATCATTTTTCCTTTTCATGTGTTCTAGTCTTCTTTGACAATGGCTCGGGAGAAGAATAAACGGATGCAGCCACCGCCCACGAGTCATTGGAGGTATCAGAACTGAATGACAAATCCATAACTCCTACGGGGCTTCCTGGCAATGCGCCAAATTTGCGTTTGTTTGAGTTGAAATCGATGTTGGAAGCTACCTCCTGGACTAGCTTATAACAATCTGTCACATTGTCCTGTTTCACACGATTCGATTCCCATCAGAAAATAATTTACGACTAACTTTATATATGCATAACCAAACTCCCTTTCACCACCATTGCATCATGAAGATTGCAATCGCAAAGAGCCCCTGGTTCCCAACCCAAACCATGCCAACAAGTCCAAATGGTAATGTTGACTTATCGAAAGGCTCAAAACACAAATTGCAGCGTAAGACTTTCCCCCTATCCCGGAGGTAGAGAGGCTTTCTCCAACAAACCCTCAAGTGGAGCACTACAAACTAGCACAACAAATTCGGGATGGACTTAGCTAGAATTGATACATGAAGTGATAAGCAGGGGCGGAACTACACCCACCCAAGGATGGTAAGATGAACACCCTTCGTCAGACAACTTTTTTGAATATATAGGTTATATCAAAAATCACCCACTCATGCTCTAAAGTATGAATACCCTTGACGAAAATACTAGCTCCGGTGATAAGTACTAACCTTGACTATTCCAAGAATGCCCAAAAGTTGTTCTTGGTAATCTTCTCCAATGCAAGGCTCTAGCTTATCAATAACATGTAACATTGTAGCAGCAGCCATAGCAGAAGGAAGATGACACACGAATCTACAATCTGCTAAGTTTTAAAACTAATCGGTTAGCAAATTAATCTAGCATTATCAAAAGCTAATCAATTCAGATTCATAATTACCAGTAATTATGGACAAAAGCACCCTCTCACATCTCCTAAGAAGCTCAAAGCAAATGTGGTCATTTAATCCAAGTCTTCCGGAGAAATAATCAAGAAATGAAAATGGGGTTACTGGATTCATCTTCCACTTAAGAGTAGAAAGTACCAATAGCTCCATTCTTTGAAGTGTTCTTGGCTCAAACAAGTATCTTGATTCCTCCATCTAAACAAAAAAATCAAGAAAACACCCAAATTAATACCCCCAACATTGAAATTATCACAAAAGTTAGGATTTTTCTAAGACAATCGAGGGTTCTGGTGAGATGGACGAGTTCCTCCACCTAAAACAATAACCCCAACATTGAAATTGCTACAAAAAAAGCATTTTTTTTCCAAGACCATTAAGAGTTCTAGTAGGATGGATAAGATTTCTCCGCTCTTATTCATTAAACTCGGGTTGGGGTCCTGGGAATGGTGGAGCATTTTCCTTTTTAGTGGTCTTACACGCGAATCCAAATTAGTCAAACTTACAAATTGAGCACCATACACCCAACTGATACCACTTCTTAATGATTTTTAGGCCACGCGAATCTGAATTAGTCAGACTGACCTACAAAGCAAGCATCAAACACCAAGTGATTTCACTTTTTAAGAATTTTAAGCTTCACGAATCTAAATTAGTCAGACTAGACCCACAAAAGGAGCACCAAACAACAACAACAAATGAAATCACATAATTGGCATGCACCAAACACCAAGTAATTTCACTTTTTAATAATTATAAGCGGCACGAATCCAAATTAGTCAGAACCACAAAGCAAAAGTGAGTACCGAACATCGAGTGACTAAACAAAAAGAAGCCATTTTGTTTAGAACATACTTGGAGATCTAGAAGTAAAGGGACTTGTGTCTCCTCAATTTTTGCAGCTAAAGAAAGACAAGTCACAGCAGCAAGTTGGTTCATCCATGGCTTCTCACTTTGTGACTTCAAGCTAAAAAGAAACCTATCAAGATAGTTTACAGCAAGAATTGCAGTTTGAGCAGAGAAATTGTGAAAATCGACAGCTTCAAGAATCCATTCAATTGCTTCTTTTCTAAATACAGACAAAAATGGGTTGTTTATTACAACATCACACATATGATTTTCTTCTTCTTTAGACAACAAAGAGTCTAATTCCTCTTTTTCCCATATCAAATCTTGAAAGCTCTCATCTTTGCAATACAAAGAATCTAATAAAAATGCCATCTTCTTCTTCTTCTATGAAGAAGACAGATGATTGGGTTTTCATTTACTTCATTTTTTTTTCTTTTTTGCTGAAGAAAAAGCTATTGGAAGATGAATAGGCTCATCTGAGCCATTTTTTTTTCTGTGTTTTTTGTAGAGTTGGAGGCAGAGAAGAAGGGGAGTGGGGTGGAGTGAAGTAGTAGGGAAAATGTTTGTTTTTATATAACAACACTAACATATCGATGGAATACCGTAACAAAGTATTTATATATCATATTTTTTTAGTTTCATATTAATTGAATTTATAAGATAATGTATATATGTAGAATAATATTTAAAGATATAATATCAGTCATAATAATTATTATTTTTCTTTGTAAAATTTATAAATATAAGTTTGTAAATAGTATAAATTATCTTATGAAAATATAAAAATTCAGTAAATAAAAGGACAAATACGAAGGAAAAAAATTCAAATATCCATTTTGAATTTTAAACAATGAAAAAGTCCCTCAAAAACTCACCTAATATAGAATAGAGGAAGTATATTTTAGCAAGGAAGTATATTTTAGGAATGGAGAGAGTAATATTTATTCAATTTATGTATTATAAAATTGAGATATTTATAATCTTTAAGAATATTTACTTTAGAAGGAGAAGGAGAAATGGGGAATGGAATTACACCGTGAGGAATCAAATCTTCACTAACATGGAAATTCAAGTAATCAATCAATTGAGCTACTAAAATTATCTTTTGTGTACGTAAATAACCACCAAAATACGAATTTTTTTTAAGGATATTCAGAGGGAGGCCATCAATAATTGGCCTATCGAAAACTCAAAAATTCCATATTTTCAATGGACCTCTGTGAAAAAATCATATATTTTTAATAATTATTTATTTAATTTGATATAAATACTGATTTTGAATTAAGAGAGTATTTGACACAAAAGAAAACGCTTTCTACTCATAAAAAGTATTTTATAAAAAATTTGATTAATCAAATGGAAGAAAAATTAGGAAAAACTAAGTTTATACTCCTTTGAAGCAGACTATCTACATTCATATATCCTTTTACAATTTATGCCCCTTTACTATTAGAATTCATCCGTTTACCATTAAAATTTGTGCGTTAACGTCATACTGATATCAGCACTCATATTGAATGATGTATCAATGGGGTATACATTTACCGATAGAGTATCACAAAGAATATATTTTTCACTAATTTAGAATTTAATAAATCAATTTGTAACTTTAATAGTTTTCTCTTAATCATTTTATTTATTTAAAAAATAGCTCAAAATTATATGATATCAATAGGGATCAATATATCGACAGAGTATCACAACGAATATATTTTTTACTAATTTAGTATTTTTTAAAATTATTTCTTATTTATTTCTTAAGAAAAAACATAATCCTATATATACCAATTGAGTATTCATATACTCTAGAGTATCACAAAGGATTGAGCTCATTCTATATGATACCGGTATAGTGTGTATATCTATATATACCGTCGAAGTACTATCACAAAGGATTATTTCATACTATTTATGCTGATATCATGTTGATGTCGTGCTAATATCAGCATGACGTCATGGACAAAATAAAAAAGGAAAAGTAAGGTAAGAAGGTAAATAGTTTGAATTGAATTTATTAAGGATAAATAATTTTACATTAGGTCTATTTTGTGTAATTTTTCCAAAAAATTATATGGCAAACACACTTTTAAATTCTAAATACTTAGAGGAGTGATTAATCCCTAAGTGCTAATTCTCACATTCCTGACTTTTTTATGTTTTTTTTTTAAATATTAGAAAGTAGAAAAAGGTGTTAAAGTAATTGCTTTTTTCTCAATATTTTCAATCTCTTCTTTATATATACCTTCCAATCTCTTCTTTTTATCAAAATCTATTGATTAAAGTGTGATAAGCCATAAATTGAATAAAAAGAAAAGATAGAGAAGAAAAGAAAAGAAAGAAATAGAAACATCCAAAAGTTCCTCTGCATGCCTAACATATGTATTTAGATATTATAAATTTTAAAATTTTAGAATATAACAAGTTATTGTGTTCAAGATTAGATATTTACATATTTTTAATGAATTTCTTCTTTATATCAAAAAATGAATTTTTGTTCGTAAAAATAGACCAATATTGTTTTTAATAGACAATTTGATATGAAAGTCTTTTTCAGAAATTCTACATTAAATTAAGACAAGTCATTTTTTATCAAAATATTTTTTATTTTTAAAACTTGAACTGAATCTCTTACTTAATTGTTCTACCACAAATTTTAGTGGTATAATGTTTAAATTCAACACATACATGACAGTTGAATCAATATTGTCTATTTATTCGGAGTAGATTCATTAAATGAAACAATACGTCTTTCAGAAAAAAAATATTTATTTCAAAACTCAAATACGAAACTTAATATATGCATACACACATACACAATTATGATCTTTATAAAAATCATTGTAGCACACCTTTTCTTGGTGTATAATATGTGTTAAGAGTCAAAAGAGATGATGATAACTAAATCAATGTGTTGGGAGCTAGCTCCAATTCTACTATGATAAGTTGTTTTCTTTTTTTTTTCTTTTTTTTTTTTTCCTTTTTGCTTCTTTTTTAAATCCACCCTTTAGAGGCTCAATCTCCAATAAGAGAAGAAAAATAAATGATCAAAGATAAATTGAATTTTATTTGAACATGTAATTTGAATTTCAGTATTTTTCTTTTTTATAAACATGAAACTTAGATGACTTGTGAAAACTATCAAATTTGAAATTATAATTTGAAATTGTACGTCCAAACAACACATAGTCAAATATGAATCTTTTTATCTTAGATAAATTTCGTTGGGCAAAATTTTTGCAAAATTATTTAATTAGGCCCAAAGTTTCAGAAAAATAAATAAATGTGTTTTGAAACTTACGATCGATCATAAATATGCATGTCATTACATTTGTGTGGCTATAAATACTTTTAAAATTATGGTCTTAAATTTGTGAAGCTGGTGATATAGAGAATAAGTTAATGAAGGCGGGTCAATCAGAACAGGCTGATTTCTAGGCTTACAAGCTTCTAAGAATAGTATGAATATGACACCTTAGACGAATCTAACATCAGAATATGAGGAAAAAAAAAGTAAAAAAAGCCTTATAACGCATGACTCAAATTCTTGTATCTAGTAGACGTGTTTTAAGAATAGTATGACATGACTCCTTAGACGAATCTCATATCAAAATATGAGAAAAAGAGTAAAAAAATCTTATAACATATGACTCAAATTTATGTATCTAGTAAACGTGTTTTCAAAATAGTATGAATGTGACACCTTAGACGAATCTCACATCAGAGTTCGAGAAAAAAGAAAAAAAAAGGTCTTATAATGCATGACTCAAATTCATATATCTGATAGATGTGTTTTCAGAATAGTACGAACATGACACATTAGACGAATCTCACATCAGAATATGAGAAAAAAAAAGTAAAAAAAGTCTTATAATGCATGACTCAAATTCATGTATCTGATAGATGTATTTTCAGAATAGTACGAACATGACACATTAGACCAATCTCACATCAGATCTTATAACACATGACTCAAATTTATGTATCTAGTAGACGTGTTTTCAGAATAGTATGAACGTGACACCTTAGACGAATCTCACATCAGAGTTCGAGAAAAAAGAAAAAAAAAAGGTCTTATAATGCATGACTCAAATTCATATATCTGATAGATGTGTTTTCAGAATAGTACGAACATGACACATTAGACGAATCTCACATCAGAGTTCGAGAAAAAAGAAAAAAAAAAGGTCTTATAATGCATGACTCAAATTCATATATCTGATAGATGTGTTTTCAGAATAGTACGAACATGACACATTAGATGAATCTCACATTAGAATATGAGAAAAAAAATAAAAAAAATCTTATAATGCATGACTCAAATTCATGTATCTGATAGATGTGTTTTCAGAATAGTACGAACATGACACATTAGACCAATCTCACATCAGAATATGAGTAAAAAAAGCCTTATAACGCATGACTCAAATTCTTGTATCTAGTAGATGTGTTTTAAGAATAGTATGACATGACTCCTTAGACGAATCTCACATCAGAATATGAGAAAAAGAGTAAAAAAGTCTTATAACACATGACTCAAATTTATGTATCTAGTAGACGTGTTTTCAGAATAGTATGAACATGACACCTTAGACGAATCTCACACCAGAGTTCGAGAAAAAAAAAGTCTTATAATGCATGACTCAAATTCATGTATATGATAGATGTGTTTTCAGAATAGTACGAACATGACACATTAGACCAATCTCACATTAGAATATGAGAAAAAAAATAAAAAAAATCTTATAATGCATGACTCAAATTCATGTATCTGATAGATGTGTTTTCAGAATAGTACGAACATGACACATTAGACCAATCTCACATCAGAATATGAGAAAAAATTCATGTATCTAGTAGATCAGGCGTGTTTTGGACGACCTAGATCAAACACTTACAATACGTGTCGTGAACTTGATTCGTTTACAAGTGTGGTATCAAAACAAGTATAGTCAATCACTGAAGAGCAATTTTCAAGTTTGCTATGTTCAGTCAATCTTAATTATTAAGAAACTATAGGCTCAAAGTCCTCATAATTTCAAGTTTAAAATATGCATGAGGGTAATCATAGAATCCACCACATCAACAACTTTTGGAAAATAAAAGTCCACAAAAGAACAAAACTGTAACATGTATTTGGTGCATTAATTCTAGGTTCATAGTCAAGGTAGATAAAAGGTATAACATCTTTTGAAAATTTAGAGCATCATATAAAACACAAGTGAGCATGAGTTTGTTGGCTATCATGACTATACACTACCATCATGTATGACTGATCACTAAGAAGATTCAAAAGTAAATGGATCTCATAAGACCATAGATTGACATTTGTAATTTTCTTTATGTTTTTAATCAGTAGCAGAGTCAGAATTTTATCTAAAATGATTTAAAATATAAAGAAGTAAACACATGAAAAAATCAATAAAAAGATCCAATTTCTACTATATACACAACAACGACAACATATTCAGTAAAGTCTCACAAGTAGGTTGTGGAAGGTGTAGAGTGTATGTAGACCTCACAAATACGTTGTCGAGGTAGAAAGGTTATTTGTGAAAGATCCTCAACTCAAATGCAGCAAATCCAAGATCAAAGAAGTAAACATAGAAACTATTAAGAAAAATAGTGTAAGACCTAAAAAAAGGAACAAGAACAACAGCAAAATACTGTGATAACCAAACACATAAAAATAGATGATCATAGATACCAAAAACAAAAACTACAAGAATACGCCTTTTACGACATGTTGACCTTTTAAAAATTCAGTCCTTTTCCTGCTTCCCACCAAGTAAACACATATGATATGCTGGTAAACTAATATCCTAGCCACTACATTGACTAAAGGTACAGGCAAACTCAACCACCACATTTAGTTTCAATTATGAGAACATACCAAAGTTCAAAGAGTTATCTGATACTTGTGCTGGTGTAAATAACAAATACCCGATGGATAGTCGTGGTGCCAGAGTTACGATGTACTCGTATTGGCGAGAGACAGCAGAATAATGAGTAGAATAGTTAAAAGCATGCACAAGCTAGTCCTAACTCCACCATTGTTGAAAGAGACAATTCATACCCCCAATTGATGCACAACCATATAAGAGCAGCCGACGACTACTATAACAACATACCCAGTGGAATGTCAAGTCTGAGGAGGGTAAAATGTACGCAGACCTTACCACTACCTCATAGAAATAGAAAGGTTGTTTCCGAAAGACCCTCGTCTCAAAAATATCAAGCCCCAAAAGCAGAAGATACTACTAGCAGCTGATCACTAGAAAAATAATATTGATAACTTCAACACAAGATGTCCCCTATGAGCACATTTTACCAAGTTCTTTGCAAGAACTATCAGAGATGGAAACAAAAGAAATTGTTACACCTGTGTAAGCATTCTTTATGTAAAAAAAGACCATACTGAGACTATGGTAAATGTTAAAAATGAAAAATTCTGGAACTGATGGATCAATCTAAAATTTGGAATAAGAGAAAAAACTATGACAGATTTTCAACGTATAGTGTATGGATGAATTATCCACGTTCTTCTTTGTGCTCGATGATCATGACAGTGAGCTCCAGGCACAGCACGCGGTGCTGAAACTTCTAATCTTTCTTCTTCTGTTTCTGAGGTGCTGGCTTTTGATATATGATAATTTGACTCAAGATGGTACCATTCATCAGTACACCGAGCGCAGATCCTAAGGCAACTGCAAATAAATCAAGAAAAGTTGGAGCGTTAAAAGGGCTGAACTGGTAAAATTACGACGAGCACACAAAGATAGATGTAAAACTGAAATTACACCAGATGATAGAGTTCATACTGAATTAAAAACTATAGACATCCTTTCTAATGCAGAAATCTTCGCCAAAGAAGAACATTTTTCAGGCATTTCAAATGTTCATGGTCTACTATCAAATATAAAAATCATTTATAGATAGTCCTACTAAGAAATTGAATGATGGCAAACAATAGAAGAGCGAAAACATTGACGTTGAGGTCCACGGTAGGGATGGTGGCTAATTTATAGTATGGTAAACTGATGGTGAACGATAATTGTAACTTGTTAGCCCAAGGAGGGGATGCTATGAGCCATAACTGTAAGAGGGAAATAAAAAGGGAATGTATTTCTTTCCGTTTTTCTCGTAAACATCTTGAAGACAATCAATAAAATTATAAATATAATAAAGATGTTTTGACTTGGAAAACTGAGCCAATCTCGTATTCAACAAGAACCGCAGATACAGTTACACCGTGGGTAACATAACTTTCATGAAACCAATAAGAATGCTAATCATTACACAAATTTGACAAAACTAGGCGAGGACAAAGAATGTGTCAGCTTATAAGTTTGAAACGAAATAAGGTACTGATGCTTCCAAATTTCAGGAGTCTGAAAAATCATATAAAGGTACCGATCAAACAAAGTAAGAGAGTTTACCACTCATGGGAGCTTTTTCCTGGAGGCTGGTGAAAACTCTAACTGCAACATATAGAGATAACAGATATGAGAACTCCATTTTGGTATCGGAGAATCTGCAGGCAAAAGTTAGTAGTCAGAGTTAACTTACCCATGGAGCCGGCGAAGTTCATGAAGAAGGTCAAAAAGCTCAGTTCACCTGTACTTTTGCTCTGCACAAATAAATATAGTAGGAAAAAGGTATAAAATAAAG
Source organism: Solanum virginianum (assembly GCA_000787875.1). Lineage (NCBI taxonomy): Eukaryota > Viridiplantae > Streptophyta > Magnoliopsida > Solanales > Solanaceae > Solanum > Solanum virginianum. Next base: position 74,963 of record DF358546.1, read on the forward strand.
TGGAAACACGGCATATACCAACAGCACCATGAAAATGAGAATCATCATGGCATAGATGTGTACCTTAAAGTTCTTCCATATCTGCGGAACCCTTGCAAAAAGAAAGATTGCATGTTGGGAAGCCTGAAACAATTTAATTTCGTTAAGACGGTTAGATTAGATATATTAGGGGTCAATTGGTTTTGTAGCCTTTACAAATTTATTTTAGTTGTATGTCTTTTGTACAAGAGATTTATTCGTACAGATAAGAGAGATGAAACAACACATAAGAGATCTTTGCAGGGTCATCTTCTTCAATTCAAGGTATAAAGGACTATATCCACCCATAACATCGATATATTATCCAACATTAGACGACATCATCACTTAGGAAAAGCCACAAAATCCCCCTAAACTATTTCTGATAAGTAACTATCCAGAGAGTTGTAGTATTGCTCGTATAGTTTCGGGGTCCTTCCATTTTTGTTATCATTTGTTGTCTTTTACTTCGACTATCATATGATTTTGTTATAGTTATTGTCCTGTTACTATCTGTTATCTTGAACCCATATTCTATTTCTTGTACTTCTACTATTCCGTACTCTCAACAGCGTTGGAATATTTTTTTCTTGAGCCGAGGATCTACCAGAAATAGCCTCTCTACCTTTGAGGTAGAAGTAAGATCTGCGTGCATTCTACTCTTTCCAAACCCCACTTTGTGGAATTACACTAGGTATGTTGTTGTTGTTGTAACTATTCCAGCAATGGTTGCACTGTGAGTAGAGTAATTAACCAGCACCAGTCGTTTCAAGTGTTATCTTCAACACCAATTTGCGAACTCAAGGTGACTTAAAGTGTTAGAATGTTAAAAAATAGCATCATATAAATTATCCCATAACCGAAATATTATGTATATATAGTATAAATAATTCATAAGAGCTTCTACACAGAAGGTACTTGTCATGCATTCTCCCAATCACTTCTCTATTTTATCATAATTTCCAGACAAGCATGAGCAATGGTAAAGTATTCATTTCAATTCCCTAAACTTTTTGCAATGCTTTATCCCACAAAACAATCAGAGCTAGGAAAACAGATCAAAGTTAAAGCCTATAACTTACATATAGAGCCTCGAAAAGAACGGGATCAATTTGACCTGCCAAAATAGTTGGGGCTACAGCACAATATCTGTTTACCAAATAAGGAGGAACTGCAGGTTCTAATTTTATGGAAGGAACGACACCGATAAACATGAGGTGTCTTAAATAAATGGCTTAATTATATTTTGTGCATGTGCATGTGCATGGAAATATCTATCATAAAATCATTTATAGATAGTCCTACTAAGAAATTGAATGATGGCAAACAATAGAAGAGCGAAAACATTGACGTTGAGGTCCACGGTAGGGATGGTGGCTAATTTATAGTATGGTAAACTGAAATAGTAGATAATTCCAACCAAAATTATAGCTGCAACAAGAAAAAAACATAAGATGTTAGAGAAACTGAGCCAGTCACGTGAAAGTACGGAAATGAAATTTCAACTGCCAATGACTGAAGGTAAAGCATAATTCATTAACCAGAATAGCATAGCAGATACAAGAATGAGAAATTGCAATAGAAGCATTAACTAAAGGCTCTGACATGTACCATCTGCTCAATGAAATTGAAGAACAGAAAGCAATGTCTAATGAATAAAAACAACCACCTCCGAAGATAAAGATTTGAGAAGCTACAAAGCCCTAATTTTTCAAGATAGGCAAAAGGAACTAAAGAATTTAGTTAATGTTATTGGCATGTCAAATGTACCTTGGATCAAAAGAAAAAGGTACTCGCCAAAAGCTGAAAACGGAAGTCCTTTGTGAAGACAATATGCCAAAGCAATGGTATAACCAATCAGTTCGAGTTCGAAGGCCACAACACTAAGCCCTCTAACACTTTTGTGCTGCAAAATCTTAAGTATCTGCAAGAGGAACAGAAAACAATAAGGCATGCACTTGTTCAATCAGTGAATCAATCGATCAAGTAAATAATTATTATTCAGGTCATAATTACTATTTCAATACTAAAAACGACATCATTATAGCCAATGCACAAACAAAATAATACAACCTAAACAACTTCTTTTTCCAAATACCCACCCAAAGCCAAAGAACGATAAGGAAAGGAGGAAGAGACTTTCACCATAAAAGTCAGTGGATGAAACGTCAGACTTCATAGAAATGCAAAAGGGGTCGCAAGAAAATCCTTTTTAGCACGTGAGGAACGGGCCATGTAATCTTCAATTCTAGAGAAAATTTATCTAATAATGGAATAGAATGAACTTAAATAGAATGAACAGCACAGAAGATTCATAAAGCCGCCCTAATTATTTTCTGGATAGAAATGTAATTGATTCATTAATTTGATGAACGGGCTAAGAGGTGCAACTGCGTTGAACGACCAAGTTACATGACTGTAAAAGTGTATACAGAGGTTATCAATACAGAGAATTAACGAACCACCCACAACGTTTTTGGATCTAAATTCAAGCACATTCAATAATCTGTCACAATAGGACTCAATAAAATTAAAAAGACTAGATTCTTGAAGGGATTAAGGTAAATAATCTGAGGAAGTTTAGTCAACGGACTATAACATGACTATAAAAGTTTATCAACTATCTGGTTAAAAACCCAGGGTAAGTAAGAAACCCCCATTACTTAACAACACTAAATTAATACACAAAGACGGGACCTTTGAAGGGCTTAAGGGAAATAGATTTAGCAAGTTCAACCAAAGCACTTAACATGAAAGTAAGAGTGTATCTATTTGCTTTAAAAACCCATAGTAATTAATAAACACCCATTACTTAACTGGATCCGAGGGTCATATTATTCTTGCAACCTGATTCAAAAACATTTCTTTTGAGCCGAGGGTATATGGAAACAATTTGTCTACCCCACAAAGATAGCGCTAAGGTCTCATTTGTGAGATTGTTGTTGTTACCCTCCCTTGGCCGCACTTGTGAGATTATATTGGGTATGTTGTCGTTGTTGTTACTTAACTGGATCCCAAAACTGAGCTAATCTATCACCACAATAAGACTCAATTAATACATAAAGACTCAAGTTTCACCGGGCTTAATGAAAATAGCCTTGGGAAGCCTAACCAATGCACTATACCATAAAAGAAAAAGTTTATACATTTGATTATCAATCTATAATATCCAAGATAGATCCATAATTTAACTGGATCCAAACTTTAGCTAATTCAATAGTACTGTCACAACAACACTCGATTAACACATCAAGACTCCATTTTTACCTGGCTTGCGAGAAATTACCCGAGGAAGATTAACCAAATGTCTATAACATGAAAGTACAAATTTATACTCTATATCCAATTAAAAACCCATTATTTAACTGATACAAAATTGAGGTAATTCAATACTACAATCAGAAATCACTCAACTAATACACAAACACTCCTCCTTTTGTATAACCATGGTATCAGGACCAACTTTTCCACACCTCGACTAATTACACGGGATACCTGTCATCTCACATCAACAACATGTACCAAATAACTCTGTCTGACAAAGCTAGGACAGATGGGCTAGTATTTTTAACCAAAGAACTATTAACATGTAAGTACAAATTTATACTCTATCTAATTAAAAACCCATTATTTAACTGATCCAAAATTGAGGTAATTCATTACTACAATCAGAAATCACTCAATTAACACATGGTGTTACGACCAGCTTTTCCGCACCTCGACTAATTACGCACCATATCTGTCATCTCACATCAGCAACATGTACCAAATAACTCTAACTTCCAAAGCTAGGACAGATGGGCTAGTATTTTTAACCAGAGGACTATAACATGAAACTGAAAAAAAGGGGCAAGCTCGATCCACTAAAGCTACTGCTGTATTGTAGGCAGCCTTACCTTGCCTTTATGAAACCCATAGTGATTAAGAAACACCCATTACTTAAATGGATCCAAAATTGATCTAATTCAATACTACTATCACAACAACACACAATTATGAATTAATACATAAAAAGACTCAATTTTTTTACAAGGGTTAGGGAAATAACCTGAGGGAGTTTAACAGTGGTGGAGGCAGCAACAATTGCATAACCCAAAAGCTTGGAAATTAAGGGAAGCAAACAATCTTTTTCTGGGAATTGACCATTGCTTAGAGATCCAAGTGCACAACCAAAGTCCATACCAAGAAACTTTAGTTCCACCATTTTTGATCTATCAATTGATGGATCAAGAACTCTTTTGGGTTGTGCCCTAATGTACAGAAAATTGCTCAGATAATTATTTGAGCTTTTTTTGGGACAAATTTTTATGGTATTTTTGGGATGAAAGGTACGAATTTCAAGAAAAATTGTAAATGAAGGTTATAGTTAGGTGGCAGCCTCGTAGGTTGTAGCAATTTGTGGTACCCACAATTTCATTTTATTTTTTACTAATTGCATTTATACAAATTCAAGGGAAAAAATTGTGCTCCTCCGTCTCATTTTATATGATATCCTTTGACTTGGTACGGTATTTAAAGAAAAAATAAGACGTTTAAAACTTGTGATTTAAAATCATTCTGAGATATTCGTATGGTTGAGAATCATTTCATTAAGGGAAATTTTAAAGTTAAATTGTTTTCAATTAGAGTAAGATGACATTCTTTTTGATACGGACAAAAAAAAAGGGTGTCACATAAAATGCGACAGACTCTTATGCTTTGTTCTTTTTCATAGTGTTTAGTTATTAAGAAATATTACTATTTAATAAATTACATATTGTACTTAGTAATTCTTAAAGAACGTGATTTGTGATAAGGTGACAATTATCTTGACACAGATGAAATTGTATTTTGAGATCAAGACTCCTTACAACTCGTACCAATAACGATATTGAGCAAGATTGATTGAAAAGGAAGGTTGGTTGACCCTCTCCCCCCCTCCTAATTGCCTATCTATTCGTGTTCGTAGCTCGATCGGAGGTCAAGACTGTGGTTCGGTGAAAAAATAGAAGTCGTCCGTATCAAGTGATACGTGAATTGCTCAGTAGTGCTTCGCCACTACCCTAGCTGGCGGAAATAGCTTAATGGTAGAGCATAGCCTTGCCAAGGCTGTTTTCATGAATATATTTTCTTTTTTGGATTCTCACTCAATGTTCAAACTCCGTATTAGAGTGTAACTAAATTTTGAAAGACTTATTATTTGGAACAGTTATTCAAAAATTTTTTTATGACAAGGCTTCAATCTGAAAACCTAATTGAGGGTGAAAGATCTCAAATATTTCAAACATATCTCATGGTGATGACTATACCATTTACTAGATGTGTATGGTTAGCATATAACCTAGATGGAATGTATAACTATGTATGTATCATGTACGTGTGTGTATATAAATATATATATATACATGCAATAATTCATCTTCCTCAATGAGTTAGTTTTCTTTTTTCAATTCGGAATTTCGGACAAACTCAAATCTGATGTACTCAAATCTCTTCCAAACAATTCCAAGATTTATATATAAGCTTCTCTCAATGTTTCAAGTTTTTTAATATAAAATTAACTATAACAATTTACAATTACGAAACATCGAATTTTAAAATCACGCTTTGAAGAAGCTTTGATGGCTAGGGAGTTTTTCATTATAACCAACTCAAGATCTCCTCTAAATTTTTTCCAAATTTTAGATATTCCTCTTCATATTTCGAATCTTTTAATATATTGTTCACTTGAAACGATTCACGTTTGAGACATTAAATCTTAAAGTCAAGCTCTAGAGAAGCTTTAATGGTTGGACATATGCTTTTAAACTTCCTATCACGTTTCCAATCACTCGAAATTGTGATTTGAATTTTTAAGAAGATATAAAACTTGATCCATAAATTTATATTTTACAAAAGAAAAAATTAATTTTGCAAAAGAAATAACTTTGTATCTGTAACAACTCATCTTGAAATGAGAACTCGCACATTGACAAAACACAAGAAAGATATTGGATATATTATTAAAAGACTGGTTTATATATTGTGAGGCATCTTTTGAAATGAATCCAATGGAATAAATCCATGATAAGCGAGGCCCAAAAGCGGATAATGTTGGACTAAGTCATTACAATATCATCTAAGAGCATTTTATCAAATAATATGTAGTTACTATGGTCGGTGATTTATTGGACCATTGAATCTTTGTGAAATTATTCATATTTGAAAGTTTGTCATAACATATAATCATAAATATTTGTTTATAAAAGTAACATGAGATATGTTATTTCACAGATTATAAGATTTTCATGTCTATAAGAAAATATAGAGAAATATATATATAACTTGAAACTAGTAAGCAAGATTCCCATAAATGGGTAAACATACAGATGAGGTAAATGAAAGATACAAGAGATGGTCTTTTATATTATGGTTGAAACCAAGTACAAATGGAAGAAACAAAAGCCTCATGACTTGGAGTCATAATAAGAAACAAAGCCTATTTACTTGATAAATTAGACAAAGTGGAAAAATATTCCTTCTTTAGTAAAGAAAGCAATATATACAAATCATTTAATCTTGATAATGCATTAATCTGTTTCTACACCTTTTTAGGTCCATAATCAATGTACCAATTGAGGTCTTCATCAGCATTCAAGAACTCCTCTTTCACCTCATTACACAGTATTGGTGCTTGTAGAATTCAAGAACTGCTCTTCTTTCCGATGGCACGGATTGGTTTTGCAAGAGTGCGCTTCATTGCCTTTACTCCCAGTGGATTGCCCTTGCTCTGTATCAAGAAAAGCAATCGCATCAGTACAGAAACAAAGACGGTTAGTAACATGCTACAGCCGGTTAGTATATGAATGACTAAGTTCAAATTACTTACAATTGAGCAGGTGCCTGCATAAACGTTGCAGACAGGATAGTTGTGTGGGCAGCAACTGTAGTGGTCTTCACAGCAAGTGGCTCCTTCGAGTGGGCAGCATCCCCAGGAGAGGCAAGAGTTACCGAACTCAAGGATACAGCAGCAAGTGTCACCCACAGGACATTGATAATAATCATCACAGGTTGAAGGTGGCTTGACTGGAGATGGAGGAGATGGAGCAGGCTTAGGAGGATTTGGTCCGGTCTTGACAGCATATGAAGGCTCTATGGCTAAACCACATAAGCCACTAGAGCTGGCAACGTTACGTTGCATTTTAAGGTAGCCACTCTCTCCCCAGTTAGCACCCCATGAGTTCCTCACAATCCAATAATCCTTACCATTCTCAGTACCGTACCCAACAGCAACTACACCATGGTCCACTGCAGTACCACATCTTCCAGTAAAGATACCCTGAAATTACAAACAAAAGTTAATAGCGTGAATAGTTAGCTGTGATCATTGTTATGTCATAGTTCTCAAACTAAAATAATGTCTTTACGTTACATTCTTTGGTACTACACGTCTTTGATCAAAAGGCAATATCCACTGGAAAGATGTTAGTTGAGACATAGTAGTTGTTTGTTTAGGAGCCAATGTAAGAATAAAAACATTACCGATTTGTAATGCTGGAAATCTCTGCCACCAGCTTCAATGGCAATGCTCACAGGTTGATTTGCAACAGCCTTTTGCAGCGCCTTCTCATTATAAGCAGGAACATCTTCATAACTATCTATTTTAACAACCTTGGCATTTTTCTGCATTCACAATAGTTTTTTAAAAATAAATCTTCAATTCATTGCAACAAAACAAACAATATGTTATACTTGTATTTAGTTCATTTCAAGAGTGCAATTGAAATCAAGAATGTTATACTGACCCTGTTTTGGTCACAAATGCCATCGCTTTCTTGATAAGGGTAGTCTTCTTCCGAGTCAATTCCTCCATTCTTGATGACGAATTCAAAGGCATAGTCCATAAGACCACCATTGCAACCATCATTGTACGACTTATCACAATCAATCAGCTCTTGCTCTGATAGTGATATCAAATCCCCGGTTACTATCGCGTTTATTGATTCAATGGAAGCAATGGCAGAGAATGCCCAACAACTCCCTGGTTCATTTAATCAATTGATTAGTACACAAATATTCAGCAATACAACAAGTTTAATGAATTGAAGTATACAAATGTTTGACTGTTCTTTTTGTAGTTGAAGTATACATTTTAAGTTCATACATAACGGTCGGGCCCTTTTCCCGAATCCTACGTATAACAGGAACTTTAGTGCACCGGGCTTATCCTTTATTAACATCAATTAGTGAGCTTTGCCATCATTATCAAGTTGTGTTGGTTAAAAGTTTTTCGCCATAATTATATAATTCTCTTTTACTAATGAATGTATCATACATGGACAGACGAACTTTGACAAGTCATAATCATATGTAAGTTGAATAAAACCATATAAATATTAAATAATTAATAACAAGAATACCAATTATAATTTGCGAGTAGAATTTAAGTTAAATCACACTATACAATATGATGAAAAAATTATATTAGGATAACATATTTATGTTACAAGTAGATAGCAACTAACTTCTATCTAATTTTATTTGATAAAAGGCAAAGCTATTAACTTATTTTATTTATAAAGTTATAAATTAAATAAAAGATTATTAGATGGTAGAGATTGTCTAGTTTGTTCTTTTATATAAGTTGTTATATATGATATTTTTCTGATATTTTATTGTCTGTTGATTTTCGTTAATGTTTACGGATTTTTTTTTTATCTCAACTGTCCGACAATTTTATCCTAATTATTGTTTTCTTTCCTTTTCAAAATATTTTGTCATACTTCCTATTTTATCTTTCTATTTTCTGTTTTCGAGATCTACTTTCGTATATTTTTTCAAGTTCAAATTTCAAATACATCAAGGACTTATATATACATGGAGATATTATATCGAGCTGAGTATGTTGTTATTAAAGTCAACTTTATATACTTTGACAAGATAAAAGATATTCAATTAATTTTAGATCTATAACCAAAATATTCAATTAACTTACCACAGCCTCCTTGATCCTTAATACCAACAAGCACACCTTTTTCTCTCCAGTCAATGGATTCCGGCAAGTTATCCCCAACTTTAGGAAGATACCGATCGCTTTCTTTCGTCGACAATCTCCTCCGGTCACCGGAACTCTTGTAACCCAAGTAAATCGACCTGTACTCCTCATTAGTCAGATCGGCGAATTTCGTCAATCCGAGCTTATAACTCTTATCCGGAACAGAGTTCTGTTCGTCTATGTATTTCAAGTTATCCTTGAAGATCTGGAATCTCTTATCCTTTTCACCTAAGGCGTTGTACGATTTGCCGTGTTCAATCAGCCACGACTCGTACAACGCCGCGACTTCATCGTCGGTACGACGGTGAATATGAGTTTCGTCGTAGCTTATGATGGACATGTCGGAGGCGGAGGATAAGGTGGAGAAGAAGAGCATGAGAAGTATGGAGATGGTGAGAGTATGGGACCTCTGAGCTGCCATGATTGGTTGATTTTTTGTTGTTCTTTCCCTACATTATTGGGGAAGAAGGGGATTGGGGAAGTGAGGAGAGGGAAGAGTATTATAAAGGAGAGGAGAAGGGGTATTTTTTGGAAATGAAGAAATGTGTATAATAATTGCGTATACGTAATTCTAAATTAATATTTTATTCCTCCATCTTTACTCGTCTATTATAGATATTCAATCATACTTGTCCACACTTTATAAAATCAAAAAATAATTTTACATCTAATATTATGTTTATTATATTCAAAGAGTGATTTGGTGAAATTACTTTCATCGTTTATTGTTTCTTAATTCCTATGACAAGTCAATAAGAGACCGATAAAAATGGACAAAGGGAGTATTTATATGTATTTAATGAATTTCTTACTATAAAATTATAATCTAAGTCGAAGTTATTGAGTTTGGCCACCAAGCTTCAATCTTCTCACTTTGTCTATGTTTAATTTAGCATACTTTTTAAGAAGTAATATATAAACGTTGATTTCGTTATATCATTCTCAATTATTTTAAATCATCTCATTTGTTGAGAAGTGAATTGAAAAAATTATTAACTCTTTCATTCATTTTTATTTGCTTCATTGTATTAGAAATACATTTTCACTTTTACTTATTACTTTAGCATATCAAGAAATTCTTCTTTTTCATGTTTTATCCTTAATATTAATTATTTATTATTCTTCAAGGTTTATGACTACATCAATTAATATGAATTTATTTTATATCACAAGTTTTAAAGAAAAATCTTAAAAATATACTATAAGTTAAATTACATCATAGAAATTGAGATAAATAATTTAAAATTCTAAATAAAAAGGAAGGAAAATGACTAGTATAATTACTCTAAAGACTAAAATACAAAACACAATTATAACATCTTCAAAAGTGAGGATTTAGGTTGTTTTTTTTTTAAAAAATTGGGGTAAGGGAAGGGAAAATGGGGGTGGAGATTAGAAAATCGAATCTCACCAAGAAGGTGGCAGTTTAGATAGTCAATCAACTGAGCTATTAAGATGGAAGTTCAGATAGCTCAAAATAGAAATTGTTATTTTTAAAATAAATTATTTGCTATCTTTATATGATAAGAATATTAATAGATAAAATTACATTACAAAAAAAGAATAGTGATAATTAAATATGGGAAGTTGAGATTCTTATATTTGTCCCAACTAGTTGAGAAGTAGATATTTTTGAATGAGATTCTTATCTACGGCTATAAGGTATCAAACAAGGCCACGTTCATTGGATAAGAAAAAAGTGAGTGGGCCTCACTGCCCATAGCCTACCTTCCAAATTCTCTTATAATTGAAAATGAAATAGGCGTCTTTCCGTCGATGTGTCTGAATCATCAAAATATATTTTAAAAAATTAAAAAGATTATTTTTGTATAGTACTTTTTTTATTTTATTTTATGTAATATTTTTTGACTTGACATAGTATTTAAAAAAAAAGGTGCGTAAGACTTTTGAAACTTGTGATCTAAAATTATTCTGATAAATTTATATGGTTGATATCTATTTTATTAATGATAAAAGAGAAATTTTAAAGCTGAAGTGTTTCCGATTCTTTTTGGGACAAATCAAAAAAATTATGAGATTTACTTTAATTATAATATTTAGTTTTAAATTATATCCTTTAAGTATAGTTTTGTTATTTTGAACATCGATAATATCTTTGTGTAATTTGTAACTAGTTTGAGTAAAAAATTAATGATCAATGACGAAAAAAAATTAATCATGGATATTTTAACAAACCTCTTCATATTAGATTTGGCGAAAATAAAAAACAATACGATTTACTGTCACATAAATATATATTACTCCTTCTATCTCATTTTATGTGGCACTTTTTTATTTGACACGGTATTTAATGAAAAAAGGAAGACTTTAAAAATTTATGGTCCAAAATAATTGTTAGATATTTGTATCGTTGAAAATCATTTCATTATTGATAAAAATAAAAAAAAAATTAAGTTGAATTAGAGTAAGATAATATTTTGGGGGGATGAACTAAAAAATGTCAAATAAAATGAGATAGAGAATGTATAATTTATTTTAAAGTAAAAATTTAAAATCGTTATTCATTACCACTTCGCTTATCAATATTAATAATATTTATTAGGAATTTGCTTTATAGTAAATGAGATAATTTAATATCATTTAATTAATACTACTTAAAGAATAAGTTCATCAATAAACATTGGACTAGTGTATTATAGTATAGTATTTTTATAACTAGTTTAATTATAAAGCGATTCCATATTGAGAAGAATTTAAATTTAAAATCTCTACTTAAAACAAAGAAGTATTTATTACTTTAGTACGATTTTTGTTATTTAGTCACTATTCCTTTCTTTCGATAGGTGAATTAGTTGAAACATTTTTTATTTTAAAAAAATAAATTAAAAGCTCAATTAATTTGCTATCTAAAATTTTATTTTAATGTTAAGGGTGCGTTTTCCTTTTTATAAATTATTATATTCAAAAAAATAAGTAGATATGTGAGCTAAGTTAATGAAAGATTGCTTGATAAGCATAATTTTTTACTTTACACAAAATCATCTTGAAAAAATGTTAAGAAAAATTGCAAAAAATAATAACAGATAAGAAAGAAAATGATTTTATCACATCATGACAAATTAGGAGTCAAATTTCAACAAAAATACAGAGAAAAATCAAGTGATTTGAATTTAAATAAGTGAGCTTGACACATTTGAAATGCATAAAATTACGATAAAAGATACTACGTCGATTTACAAAAAATCTCTCTATTTACTTATTATTTTTCTCTCACCAAAAATCAAAAATAAAATTATATTTATAATTTTTTAATCTAAATATTGTAAGACTATATTAAATTTATTATTATTGGATTTTCAATCTCAATGCAATATCTAATTGCCAAACCTATTCGGTGATTCAAGAAGTGACTTTTCATTATTCCTAAATTCATACTAATGAAAATTGACTAAACAAATGTTCAACTTTATAACTAAGTATAATAATAATGTATTATCCAGTTAGTTACTTTTTTATTACAAATAAAAATATAATTCTCCCATCAAATATGAATACTAGATTGGGGTTTTACAAAACCCCTTATCATATTTGAACCGATGACTTACGCCTTACCATGATGTTACTCTACCACTGAGTTAAAAGGACCTTTTTTATTTAATTTTGAAATTATTCACTATGTGGATAAAATATCTATATGTACATATATTATAAACATAAGTATATATGCATTAAGTAATGATGATGTAATTTGATTGCTGCTTTTCTTTTTTTAAAAAACATAAATAAATAAATCTACACATGACCTTGAAAGTAACAAAGAAACAAAAATATCAATTTCCATAATTCAATGGTGAAATAATGTTTGTCAATAAGATATTATATTTTATTACTATAAGATATCAAGAATATTCAAATAAGAAATATACATATTTACGGCAACAACTATGATTGGTGACTGTGTTTTCAATAAATTACTCCATATAGACCTAGAAATTGATGTTCACAATCAATAATGTTAGTTTAATATTTATATTTTCATAATGATAAATTTACTATATATATTAGATTTATTTAATTTAATACTAGAGGAAGATAACAGGCGATGTATCTGGCCATGTTCTATGACTACTTACTTTTTTTATAAAAAAAAAAAATCTTTTGTGTTAGTTTTGCCTTAAAATTTACACTTTGAGGAAAATCAAATGGATTAGCCAATATGATTATATTATTAGTTTAGCATTTCATCATAAATTTTTAAATACTTTTAAAATTAATTTTGGATGAAGTTTCTATAGCTGGTTGGCCATGGATTTTGGAAAACATATTTCACTTTTTTAAAAAATAAAACATAATTTAAACTCATAAATTCTAAAAACTATTTAAAACATTCGTAAGTTTGATATAAAACTGTCAATTTTATACAAAAAAAAAACTAAATAATACATTATCTTAAAATTATAAAATGATATTTTGATAAAACTCATAACAACGACAATTATCATCTATATAATTTGTCAAATTACAATTAGTTATAAAGATTCAATGATGCAAAGAAGTTACAGTATCTGGGGCCCACAAAAGATGCTTTGTGTTCCTAGCCACTTCTCTCAAAATCCAAAGTGTAATAGACGAATTGAAAGAAGAAACGTCTTCCATGGACAACATGGATGAGATCATAAGGAAGTTCTCAAATAATAATAATAATAACAATAATAATAATAATAATAAATAACAAAGATTCTGTTGATTACTTGAATATTCAGCTTGTAATTCTCTCTTTTCTAGTTCTTATATATAATTAAAAATATTAGTTGAGAAAACATATTCAGATTTGGTAAGTTATTTCAGAAACTTTTATGAACAAATGAGCGTCTATATTGAAGTTTGTGGGAACTTAACAAGTAGAGTCGTCCTATTGATTGACTGTCTAAACTTTCACTTTATTTATAAGATTGATTAATTATTTAGAAGTCGTTTGGTGTAAGGTACAATGTATAATAACCTCATGATAAAATACATAATTATTTATCATTAAATTATTTATCTCACTATTTACATATTAATGATCGGATAAATTATCCTATA
>DF358546.1:106213-124038 GCA_000787875.1 Solanum virginianum
AGGAGGTGCGAGAGGTTGGTTTTAGGAGCTACACAAAGGGGTAGAGGTAGACCGAAGAAGTACTGGGGGGAGGTGATTAGACATGATATGGTGAAGCTTAGTCTCACAGAGGACATGACCCTAGATAGAAAGAAGTGGAGGTCGCAAATTAGAATAGTATGATAATTGGTTAGTAGGGTTAGGTGGTTTCTAGTCAGGGGGCCTAATAGGGTTGAGTAGTAATGTTTTTTCTAGCATACTTTGTCATTAATTTGTTGTTTATGTGTTAATTATATCATATTTTCGTATTGTCATGTACTTTCTTTTACTTTTGGTCATATCTAGTCCTTTCTGAAGCTTTAAACCCCACTTGTGGGATTTCACTGGGTATGTTTTTGTTGTTGTATGTTGATAATGGAGGGATAGCTTTAAGTCTGAAAATGTCATTAGTAATAGATTTGATTTAATAGGTGGAAGGAAAATATTTTTAAGTTGTTTGTAATGTGTTAAGGACGTCTTTATCTGTATAGGTGGAAGGTTGGACAAGTTTAATTCATTGGATGATATGTTTGAGTTATTTCTAATATGTTAGAAATAATTTTGACCTTTTTCTCTTTACATATAATATTTTTTTAATTTTTACCCCAAAAAAATGTATTTGTATCATTATGTAAAAGGAATTTCATTTAATGTAACATTCAATTTGAAGTGATCACGTCTAAGGTTGAACATAAATTACTGAATTATCGAATTTAATCAACATTTATGATACAAAGTTTGTTTGTCGTATTAGACGAATTTTGAAAGTTTAGTATTTTGTATCTATGTTTAATTTATTAATTATCAAAATTAAACTTTTGAAATATCAAATTAGATATCGAAGTACATTCCTAATAAATTATTTACCATATATATGAATAACACTAACAAGTGAATTGAATATCTTAATTGATTGACTTATATAAACAAATTCATAATGTTACAACTTGTGAGCGAAGATCCAACTTCTGTACGTTATTTCTCTAACAACTAACACGTTAAGTGTTGGACAAATTATGAACACATCTAGCCAAAATATATTTTTCTTCAATAAATATAATTACAAAATTTTCGCATCAAAAATTGATATTTGATATCTACTTTCGATTATCGATCGTATTGAAATTGAATTTTGAAAATACAGAGGATGATTACGCCTTTTTTCAATTTAATCTAGGGTTTTCCTAATTGCATCATGACTTTCTTACGCAGAATTGGTAGACTGCGCAAATGAGAAAGAGAAGCGTATTCTTAAGAAAGTCTATAAATGATGAAGGCAAAAGCTAAGTTAATAATTACGACTAAGCTATCCTTTCTTCATAAGATAATAATAAAATTTACATAAATTCTATCATTCCCGAATCAAACTATCTAATTTTCTTCACCTATCTTTTTACGTTAATTAATTCTATGTTGTATTTTTTAATTAATATTTGCAAGTTTATTTTTCCTAAATTTTTTAACATATGACATTATATTACAATAAAAAAACAATATTTTCTATTTAAATATTTTATTTAATTATTATAAAATTTACGTTACAAAACATACGTCATAATTTTATCCTAAACAAGCTGTAAAGCATGATTAACTTTAGCCACGTAATATAAATCTATTTAGCAAGATTACTAAGCATCCAAACACTCCTCGAACTACGTGCACACGTGGCCCGAAATTCTTCCTTTTACAAAGCACGTGGCCCGATTTAACAAAGTACACTAAGCAAAATAAAACCGGTCCTTATCATCATCATTAATCCTAAACCGGTCTAATCGAACCGGGTCCAAAACTAAACCGCCCTCAACTTTTGATTGATCAAATGAACGGCTGTGATTAATTCGTCACAGACGAAGTTTAGGGTTTGTGTGTAAATCGCCGATGTATATAAAGCTCACAGTTTTCCCCAACTCGGGTGTTGCGGTGCAGTTTTCTCTGCCCTCCTCAACCCTAAAAAACCGAAAAATTCTCTCTTACAGTTTCTCTCGGATCTCCGACGCGACGATTTCTATCTTCTCTTCCTGTACTACAAAAAACCCCCAAAAAATCCCTAAATTTTCGCTTACTTTTTCCTCCATTACACTCTTTCTAGGGTTTTCTTATCAATAAACAACAGAGACAAGAGAGAGAGGCAACTGAAAAAAGGAAAAAAAAAAGGAGGAAGAGTAGGGTATCTTTTTGTTTGTTCTAGAAAAAAGTTGTTTTATTTGTGTTATTATGGCACAGATTCAGGTTCAGCATCAGAGTCCAGTCACCGGAGGGAATGGTGTGGCGGTTGCTACGGCTGCTGCCGCTGCTGTAGCGGCACCGGGTGGAGGAGTGTCGAATCAGTTCACGTCGACGTCTCTGTATGTTGGAGACTTGGACTTGAACATCACTGATTCACAGCTCTATGATCTGTTCAACCAAGTGGGTCAGGTTGTTTCAGTTAGGGTTTGTAGGGATCTTAGTACTCGGAGATCTCTTGGATATGGCTATGTTAACTACAGTAATCCTCAGGATGGTCAGTGGTTTTATATTTAATTAATTTGAAATTTTCTATTTTTAGTAGTTTTTAATAGTCTTTATTTTTGATGAATTTGGGGTTTGATATCGTGGGTATAATTAAAAATACTGCCTCACATTGGATTAAATTACTAATTTTGCAAAAAAAATTGTTCTTTTCCCTGTTTTGATGTGTTTTGAGGTTTAACACCCCTAGCAGTAGTGTGATGTACAATGTGCCTTTGCTTGTGCTGCTGAAATATTTTGTTTGGATTAAAAGTGCTGCCTTACAGTTGGTGACATTACTAATTTTGGGAGAAATTGTTCTTTACCCTGTTTTAATACATTGTGAGATTTAGCACCCCTAACAGTAGTGTGATGTCTAATGTGCTTTTGTCTGGGCTGCTGAAATATTTGATTTGGACAAAAAAAGGTTCAGCTCGCGTAGTTTAAGCCAGTAATAGCACTAGTCTTGATTATATTTAATTTGTTGTGATGAGGGTATATTGGAAAGTTGGAAAGATAAGTGTTCATGAATGTGTTGCATGGGTAATTCAACTCCGTTTTGTGCCCGAACAAGGGTGTTTGATCGAATGGATGATGCTTAATATGTTGTTTAGCTTGGAATGATGTCATATGTTTGTATTTTTAATCACTTGCGTTGTAAATTGGTTTTTGACTTTGCTCTAATATTTGGTTACAGCTGCAAGGGCAATGGAGATGTTGAACTTCACTCCTGTCAATGGGAAGTCCATTAGGGTGATGTACTCTCATAGGGATCCCACTCTTCGTAAGAGTGGATCAGCAAATATATTTATTAAGGTATTATAGCTGAAACCTGGATCTTGTATGATGTGATTTGACAGATCATGTGCTTTGTTTTGGGGAACCTGCTAGCTTCTCTTTTGTTCCTTCATGCTCATATGGACATATTCTGGGGCACATATCTGTAGTGAGAAATAGTTTTTGTTGTCATCTTAAGTGTCAGTGTTACTGCCTCATGTATATTGGAACTATATCATGACAGCAAATAAATGATGCTCACATCTGTTTAATCCAGTTTTTCTGTATCTTTGAAAAGTTTCAGTTGGTGACACTACTGTTAAGCTCACATACATTTGTATTTATAGGGACTGCAATATGTATTTGTACTGGTTATCTTGTCTATTTTTCTTCCTAATGCATTTATTTGAATTATCTACACAGAATTTGGACAAGGCAATTGACAACAAAGCTTTACATGACACCTTTTCAAGCTTTGGCAACATTCTTTCTTGCAAGATAGCTACTGATTCTAATGGTCAGTCAAAGGGTTATGGGTTTGTACAATTTGACAACGAAGAATCTGCTCAAGGTGCCATAGATAAGTTGAATGGTATGCTGATGAATGATAAGCAAGTGTATGTTGGACACTTTCTTCGCAAACAGGAAAGAGAATCTACAACTGGCATGACAAAATTCAACAATGTCTATGTGAAGAATTTGGCTGAATCTGCTACTGACGATGAGTTGAAGAAAATTTTTGGTGAGTTCGGGAATATTACTAGTGCTGTAGTGATGAGGGATGCTGATGGAAAATCCAAGGGCTTTGGATTTGTCAATTTTGAGAATGCTGATGATGCTGCCAAGGCTGTTGATGCCTTGAATGGAAAGAAATTTGATGAGAAAGAGTGGTATGTTGGGAAAGCACAGAAAAAGTCTGAAAGAGAGCAAGAATTGAAAATCAAGTTTGAGCAAACTGCCAAGGAGGCTGTAGATAAATACCAAGGTGTTAATTTGTATGTAAAAAATTTGGACGACAGCATTGATGATGAAAAGCTTAAGGAACTTTTTGCAGAGTTCGGCACAATTACCTCATGCAAGGTATACTATTTCTTGTGAATGAACTTTTAGGTATCTGTTGATTCATTTTGCTTAGATGTTCTATTTTTGTGGGTTACAGGTTATGCGGGATCCAAGTGGAATCAGCAGGGGCTCTGGTTTTGTTGCCTTCTCTACTCCTGAAGAAGCTTCCAAAGCTGTAAGTATTTATTTGTCAAGAGTCTTTTTGTTACGTGTTCTTATTAAGTCGTAGCTTGTAACTCATTTTTTCTTTCTTTCTTAAGCTTTCTGAGATGAACGGCAAAATGATAGTTAGCAAGCCACTCTATGTTGCACTAGCACAGCGGAAGGAGGAGAGAAGAGCAAAGTTGCAGGTAATAATTAAAAATCCAGCACTGTGGCAGTGGTGGAAGGATTTTGCATCACGCTTCCTTAATTGTTAAGTGAAACACGGAATAATTTGTCCATAGTTGAGGCTGTCAGCTTTAGTCTAGATGTTTGAAAGACAACTAGAGTGAGTCTTGACTAATGCATGTCTCTAGTTGGCCTTAACTCTATGATTCTGTTGCTGATAAGTTTTGATCTGCTGAAATAGTTACCTAATATTGCATATTGATGATGCACTGGTCTATACAGGCACAATTTTCACAATTGCGACCTGTGGCAATGCCTCCCTCACTTGCTCCTCGCATGCCAATTTACCCTCCTGGTGCTCCTGGGATTGGACAGCAACTATTTTATGGGCAAGGCCCCCCTGCTCTAATTCCTCCCCAGGTAACTATGTTAATTCTTATCCGTAGTTGTCTATTTATTTAGATCTCCAATATTTTGCATATGCTCTTGATACTATATGGTTGGGCTAATGCATTTTAAATTTATAAATGTCTGCTCATGATGTCCGATAGATTGCACTAGATGTAGGAAACAGGATTATTGCTGATGTAATCTTTTTTCCAGGCTGGGTTTGGCTATCAACAACAGCTTGTTCCTGGAATGCGCCCTGGAGGAGGCCCTATGCCGAACTTCTTCATGCCGATGGTCCAGCAAGGACAACAAGGCCAGCGCCCAGGTGGTCGACGAGGTGCAGGGCCTGTGCAACAAAATCAGCAGCCTATGCCCTTGATGCAGCAGCAGGTGGAGTTCTGCTGATTCTCTACATTTTTTTTGGGCTTCTGGTTATATATTTTTTTGTTAAGACCAGTAAACTAATACTGGAAGATTCTATCCTTCAGATGATGCCAAGAGGAAGAATGTACCGCTATCCACCTGGGCGTAATGTGCCAGATGGGCCAATGCCAGGTGTTGCTGGGGGTATGCTCTCTGTTCCATATGATATGGGTGGTATGCTTCCTCGAGATGCTGCTGCAATGGGACAGCCTATGCCAATTTCAACATTGGCTTCTGCCCTTGCAAATGCACCACCTGAACAGCAGAGGACGGTGAGTTAATTTGAAAGTACAGGAATCTCCTTTTTACTTAACTAGGTTATTAATGCTCTCATCGTTCTTTTTGGCAGATGTTGGGTGAAAGTTTGTACCCACTTGTTGATCAGCTAGAGCATGAGCATGCTGCCAAGGTTACAGGCATGCTTCTCGAAATGGACCAGACTGAGGTTTTGCATCTGCTCGAGTCACCCGAGGCTTTGAAGGCTAAAGTTTCCGAGGCTATGGAAGTCCTGAGGAATGTTCAACAGGCTACCAGCAGCCCGGCTGACCAACTTGCCTCGCTTTCCCTCAATGAGAACCTTGTTTCTTAGTGAGTCGACCTTTGTCCAAGTGAATGCTGAATGCAGCGTTTTCTGATGGATCATCTCCCTCTTTAATGAGGATAAAACAGATTTTGCAGGGATGAGTTTTGAAAGAACTGCTAGGGTTTTTATTATCTCAGAATGTTTTAACTTAAATATGAACTTCTTTTGGATTTTTAAGTTTATGTTTTATGTTATGTGATCCTGAATTTTTAATACTTCAGTGTTTGCAGTCTCCTTTGTGTTTTGCTTCTTTCCCTCCTCTCTTAACGTTGGCTTCTTTTGGGGGTTGCATGTTTATGAAGGTGCTTGTTTAGCTGTGCCTTGGGCATAAAGTGCCTACACAGGCACATGGCCACAACCATTAGGGCCCCCCTCCCAAGTGAAGTTGAGCTACTGCAGTCTTGAAAATGGCTTATCGTTTGTGCATCTGTTTATGTCATCAATGTTGACTTGTGACACTGGTTTACACTTCTGGTTGTGACTTGGTTGCAAGTGCCTGTTGAACGCACAAGTTTCTGATAGTTCGTTTTTATCCCGTGGGTTTATGAAGTTGCCTAATCTAATTATCTGTTCCATCTTCACTAAGGAAGTCAGCCATCAGTCCTATCGTAACGTGTTTAGATTATCCTTGGTTATACTACATGTCATACGCTAGCAACATACAGAAAAGCATTATAAAACCATTCTAGTCTTGCTTCTTCTTTACACATGTTCAAGTTAAAATCAGTCTTGCTTTCCTCATCTTGTTAGTTACGAGGTCATTTCCAACTTCTTTTGAATGGTTTTATTTCTAATCTTATCACTCTTGGTATGTTTACACATACATTCAACATCTTTATCTCAACGATTGACATCTCATGAACATGTGAGTTTTTGATTGGTCAGTGCTAGTAAAGACAGTCTAACTACTATTTTGTAGAACTTACCTTTTAAGTTTAGGTGGTATTTTAGCTTTCATTTCGTTCATGTTGCCCTAATACGATGTGTGACATTATTATCGATCTCATTACTATTTTGGATGATAGATCTAAGATATTTAAAATTTTCTCTCTTAGAAATAAATTGAGTGGCAAGCTTCACTTCAATGTGTGCTTCATTCCTCACAACACAAAATTTGACGACATGATCCTAATCCACCATCAAACTCCAACGCCACTAAACTAAGCACACTGACTCGCTAAACTATAGAAAGTCAAGAAGATACAATTTCTTGAAATCAACAACCAAACAATACGAAACAGTAAAATATAAAGTATAATTTACAATAATCAAACACCAGGTACAAAAATCAAGATAAATGAACGGGATATAAATGAATAAACAAGATAGTAAACTATAAAAATATAAGGTAAAGGGCAACATAATATAATATGTAAGCTCACACAATAAAATAATAAATGATAAATATAAAAATATATGATAAATTTAGAAATATATGATAAAAGGCAACACAACAAGCAAGAAACCACAACACAATATATAATAGGCAAGAAATAGGAGATAAGTAAAAAGGTACAATTGATTAAAAATAGTAAATAG
Organism: Solanum virginianum; assembly: GCA_000787875.1. Taxonomy (NCBI): domain Eukaryota; kingdom Viridiplantae; phylum Streptophyta; class Magnoliopsida; order Solanales; family Solanaceae; genus Solanum; species Solanum virginianum. Next base: position 113,823 of record DF358546.1, read on the forward strand.
AAAGATATCACCTGAAATTCTGGCAAAAAATAGTAAACACTGGATTCGTGACGTTGCTGGAAAACTACGCCGAAATCTATTACTTGCCGAAATTCCTTTTCGGAAACTGTTACTCGTCAAATCAACAGGAGAATTCTCTGTTCTTGATTTTTGGTTCAAATGTATCCTGATTATTCAATTTCAAACAATTCAAAATTACTTTCAAATAAATCTAAAATTTTAGATATGAAATCTCTTGATGTTTCGAATTTTCTAATATATAATTCACTTGAAATGATTTGTATTTGCGATACATCTAATTGAAAAAATAAAAGGAAAAGATGAAGATGAAGAACGAAGAAGAAACATATGAAGAAGAACAACAACATAGATGGAAAAGAAAATTGATCAAATTTTATAAGTCAAAAGTGTTAAATGGCTACTTACGGTAATAAATGTTGTAATTTAATTTAATAGACATTTTGCATAGTTTTTTTAATATAAAACCTGTATGAAAAGTATATTATGTACTCCCTTTTCATTTTAACGGTTACTTTAATCAGAATTTTCATAGTTTGAGCCAACATGAAATTGACATCGAAATTTGAACTTAAATTATTTCATTTGAAATTTTGAATTATTGATAAAACTTTAAGTTTTACTTTTGAAATTTATGAATTTCATATTTGATATCAAATTTAGTACTTATGAATTTTCAAATATGAATATTTTATGTTATATATTTGATTTCGTCCATATCATATGTGTTCAATGCGATAATAATAATAATAACAACAATAATATTATTAGTAAAATTCTATAAATATATCAAATGCCAATAAGTATAAGTTTCAAATGTCCAACCTATAACACAATCTTTAGTCTATAAAACTACATAATATAGGCAATAAGGTGGTCTCAAACCTTATTAATCATAAAATATTATACATTTCAAGAGTAAACTATTAAAAGAATTAAGGTTATTAATTATAATGATCTGCTTTAAAGACTTATAAATCAAAATGAAAAATCTACAAATATTAAATTGATTGTATTTAAATTAAACTTAAAATATTCAATCAAGTTCAAGCTTATTTGGTTTGATTTTTAATATTTTGATTAAAAAATTAACATTTTCATAATCCAATCTGAATGGTCCAAACACCTACACTTAGCTATAACTCATTTCATGTTCATTAATAAAATACGAAAAAATAATTTATCAAATTTATTCTCAATTAACGAAAATAAACTCGATTATTTTCTTTTGAATACCTTGTATCCTTCTTTAATATTAAGAATATAATTTTAACTAATAATAAATTTAGTCTAACATTTGCTAAAATAACATGCTAAATCGATAATTAAAATGGAAATAATTCATTAATTTGAGGTTAAAAATAAAAAAAAACTAGAATGTTGCATTCTCTTTTTTGCAGAAAAATTCCCAAAATGAGAGCTCTAGGGTTTTAGCAGTTTTTTCACTAACCCTTTCACTGTACCTCCTCCTTCCAATCTGGTGGAGCTTTATGAATTAGCTTCGTGTTGTGCTGAATCTGTTACATTCATATCATAATCGGGAGTTCTGGAGCATGGCTTTGTCCATTTCGAGGAGGATTTTGCGTTCTTTTGGTTCTTTGAATTCACTTCGAACACTCTCTGCTTTTAATGGTATCCCTTTTTTTCGATTACTTCTGGGTTTTCGTGATTTTGTTGAAAAAATTGAATCTTTATTGTTAATTCAATCATTAGGTGGATCTTCATGTAGTATTGCACCCAGTGCTCTTTTATGATAGTGAGATGAGTGTACACTTCATTTACCATGTTTTTGTGATAATGGATGCTAGTTTAGCAAAAAGGATATGTGTTTTCAAGTTTAGTATATGTTGCAGCTTACTGAAGGAGGTTATGGAGGACATGGATTAGGGTAGAAGGTTGGTAGTTAGTAGAACATAGTCTTGCTTATCCTTTCTGTCCATACTGGTAGTGGTAGTATTTCTCATGTAGTTGCTTATGCTTCAATTTTTGTTATCATTTACCATCTCTTGTTGTTGTTGTAGTTACTTCTTATTTTCTGGGTTTTCTTGATTCTATTGAAAAGATCAAGTCTTTATTGTAGATTCAATCTTTAGGTGGGTCCTTGATCCATGTAATATTGCAGCTAGTGATCTTTTGTAACGACGAGTGCCTAACTGATTTAAATTTTTACTGATACTGTTTTTGTCATAATGATACAATTTTAACAAAAAGATATTCATTTTCAAGTTTAATATATGTGGCAGCTTATGAAGAACATGACCTTAGATAAGAGGTTAGGTTGTGGAGGATGTAAACTAGGGTAGAAAGTAAGTAGTATTTCTCATGTAGTTTCTGGTCCTTCAGTTTCTTTCTATTACTATTTTCTATATCTTGTACTTCAATGTTCGATTATCACACTATTTTGTTGTAGTTAATGTTCCCTGCTTTGCCATGCTTTCTATTGTATTTTGTCATGATTTCTTTACTTCCAGTAGTTCCTTTGGATCTGCTTTTCCTTGAGACGAGGGTCTATTGTAGACCTCCTCTATACCTCTTGAGGTAGGGTTAGGTCTGCATACACTTTACCCTCCCCAAGCACTAGATATGCTGGTGTTATTATATATTTATGTATAGTTTGGGCAGAATCAGCTGGTTAAAAAAAGTGGATCCTCCCGTCTTCTATAGGAGCATGGTTTATTTATTTATTTTGTTTTATAATTTTGTGAAACAGGGAAGGCTAGTGTTCTTGGGGAGGGAATGTTTTATGTGGAATCTTCCGTCTTCAGAAAGGTAATCTCTTGTCACTGAGAATTTTGTTTTCCCTTATCTGTTGCGTTGGTTTATAGTGAGATGTTGTTTATTCATATCGTTTAGAGTAGTATCTTCTGTATGTGCATTAGGCACTATTGTCTGAGGTTCTCTTAAGTCTTAACTTGAAGGTGCTACTTAAGCTTACCAGGTTGAAAAAAGACGAGTTTGATATGAGTATTTTAAGCCTGTTTCTAATTTCTCAATGCAGGACGAATCAATCTTCCTTGCCTGTCGAAGATATTCATCTTCCATCCTGACTCCTGATTCCAGTGATGGTTCATTTCCCTCGGATCTATTAACTAAGAGACGTGGCTCAACTCCAGAGCGTGAGATAGGTACAAGGATTTGACATTTTCATTGTCTAGAAATGCTACTTCTGCTAGCAGTTTATTATTCATTGTTGTGTTTGCTGACCATTATTAGTTAAAACCCGTTTGCGTAATGCTTTATTTGTAAATATTAGCAGTGTTTGAAATCATTGGAACTAGAAACAAGAATTACTAATACTATGCCTCAATGACAAGCATGGGACAGGATAGGAAAGGGAAGAAAATGCGTTTTTTATAAGTGAAGGAATTTTATTAACAAAAAGGGAAAGACTGTAAAAAATAGGTAAAAGGATACCTATATAAAATAATTTCATTTTTATAAAAGCAATCCAATCATCAATCATGTTTGGTATCATGTTCAGCAATAGTATACAAAAAATTACACAAACAGTTTCATTTACAAAGCTATCTATTGACTTCCATTTAAACATTTTCAGTTCCATTTCCTCCATGTGGCACACATAACTCCCCGGGGAGTTACTTTCCATGTTCTTTTCCGTCTTGTTCCCCTTTGTGTAAGCATCAGTACCAAAAAGATTTAGCAGGAGGTTAAATAACTTTGTCACACACTTTTGCGATGCATGACAAAATGATCGTTTCCGCCCCTATCTCTCTGCACATAAAGCACCACATGATTCTCTTTCTTTCGTCAAGTCCACAGCTGTTAAATTTCACTCTCGTTAGAGCGTACACTTGACCCTCATTAGTAGGGTTTCTAAAAGGTTGATTATGACATGGGGAAGTTAACCCATTGCCTTACTCTTTTGAATGGGATATGCATATTCTTGCATGGTATGGTCTCAAGTTTCAGTATTCGGATGACAATAAATGTTCTGGTAATTGGAAACTAAAATCAACAGTAAAAGATGTAGAGCCTCAATCTGATGACAATATATAAAGTAAACTAGCATTTGTACATCTTTTCCAGGACTATCTTATGGTCCACATTTGGAATGTAATACAATGGCTAGCTTGGAAGAGTACTACTAATCAATGCCAGTCTACCCCATTTGTGAGAATTTTTTCAACCTACTGGCTTCTTCTCAAATATCTGAAGCGCTGAAAAGTCCAAACTGCAAGTAGGCAAATATGTGTGCGGTTTAGTTACTTGCTCGATAACTCAATGTGCTTTGAGAGCTCTAGGTTGGGATTATAATATCTAACCCTATGCATATCCTGCTCATGGGATAAGAATGCTCCTCCTAATCCAAAGAGTGGCAAGCATCTAAGGAATAGTAGTTTGAACGGAATGTTAATAGCGTTCTATAAATCAGCGGTCTTGTAATTTGGAAGAAGTATTAATGGATGCATATTGAGTGAATGGTCCATCATAGTCGACCAGCATTATTTTTATGAGTCCCCACAGTTTTTACAGGATAGCTTAGTATCACTTCTTGTGGAAAATATATCTTTGGCTTCAATTGTATTTTTGGGGAAGTTCCATTTTTCTTCATTAGCTTTCTGGAGAATGACACTTGTGTCTTTAATATTTGGCACAAAAACAACCATACCTCAATCCCAAGCAAGATAGGGTAGGCTATTTGGCACAAAATGATTATATAATATGGATTAATGGAATTATAATTCCTCATATTGCCATGACTAACTTAGAGGCTGAAGGAATTTAATGAAAGCAAAGTTGGTTATCATGCTTCATGGAACATGTTTTCTTGTGACATGCTGGTTTAAGTACAATCTGCTAATATTTTCCCCTTAGCTTGTGAATTAACAAGAAGTAATAGTTAAAAAATCTTTGTTGCTTGCTTTGCGTTTCACCAACTATGAGGAATGCTTTCTGGATCATCATATATTGTCCTCTGTTAGGACGATCATCTCAAATTGATTGTACAAAGAGAGTTGGTCTAATTTTGTCTCCGTATAATTTCCTGCTTTATTTGTACTGAAAAGTTATTTTGACCGGATGATTCTATATTGTTTGACTTTGTGTAACTATCTTTATTGATTACTGTATGTGGTAGGGCTCCTTCAGGACCTGGTCATTCCAGTAACGAACTTCCATAATGATGACAAGGGCTTTATGTGTTTGGCTGGTGATGTTTTTGATGTGCCAATCAGGAAAGATATTATTCATAGGGTTGTGAGATGGCAGCTTGCAAAACGGCAGCAGGTATGTGCTGAGTTGTCTTGAATCCCAAAATTTAAGTTGTAGACATCATATTTATGCTACTTCTGCTTGCTCTATGTTTCCCACGCTTAAGAACATTTTTCCATTTCCATCTTCTGTCTATTTGCTTCTCTGGGAAATGAAGAGATTTAAGAGCATTCAGGAATAATTTTTTGACACACTTAAGTTTCATTCTCAGAAAAAGAATCAGGACGAATATTGTGAGGCATATGAAACCAACTAACTTATATGCCTTTCGGGACAACTGATCTTTTTGTAGTGTTGCTGATAAACAAAGTTGTCTTGATAGAGAAAAATTGTTGCAGACAAAAAATCATCTATGTGGATCATTTAAATCAATCAGGGCCTTCTATTCTCCTACCTGCTTGTTCCCTTGATTCTTGCACTTCTTTGTAAATTATAGTTACTTGCCAAGGCAGTAGAGGATTTGATACATATTAGACCTACTCTTGGTAAACTTTGCAGGGGACTCATTCAACTAAAACTATTAGTGAAGTTAGTGGGACCGGTAGAAAACCGTGGAATCAGAAGGGCACAGGGAGAGCAAGGCATGGAACACTGCGTGGTCCTCAGGTCACATTATCTTGCCTCTTTGTCTTGAATTCATTATGATTATTTGGTATCGCTTCAGAAAGATTAAAATGTGTTTTCGTGTTCCATACAGTTTCGAGGTGGTGCCACTATGCATGGTCCAAAACCACGAAGTCATGCAATCAAACTGAACAAGAAGGTGCGGCGGCTAGGATTGAAGATTGCACTATCAGCTCGTGCAGCTGAAGGGAAGGTAAGCAACATCCCGTTTCATGCATAGATTTTTTGTTTGGGAACTTCTCCCCCAAAAGAACCTCGGAACTAAAAGAAAGCAAAAGAACATTGAAACTCAAAATCGTTGACCTTGATAGTAAATGATTTGAACTTATCTTCTTTTGCATTACTTCATTGATTTAGTTATCTCAATTTCACTCTGTGCAGCTTCTGGTTTTTGAGGATTTAGAGCTTCCTTCACACAAAACAAAGAACGTAGTGAACTATTTCAATCAATTGGAGAATACCAAGAAGCTTCTGATGGTGGATGGTGGCCCAATCAGTGAAAAGCTAAAGTTGGCTACTCAGAATTTACACTATGTCAATGTGTTGCCTTCAATTGTAAGTTTCCAATTCACTTAACATCAATATACAGTTTGCATATAAGCATGTGTTTCCACGATGACGTTGGGCTTTTCTATATGAGGATCCAGTTCATGGGAGTTCTGTTAAGATGACTTTCCATAATCTTCATTTTGGTATGCATGATTTGCTTTTGTACGTCACTCCTCTAGTATGATGCATTTTTTGTCGGTGACACTATTGGTTACAATAGGTAAAAGATACAGAATTTATTCGAGTTCATTGCTAAAGCATCAAACTTAATACAGATTCATTACCTGAGATTTCACATGCTGTATTTACTATAACTCCTGCTCCTACCACTTTGCCATCAAAAGTGACTGCAAAAGGCTGATCCTTGTCTTCATTGCTCCATGCCAGGGTCTAAACGTCTACAGTATTTTGCTACATGATACACTAGTCATGACCCGTGATGCAGTGAATAAGATAGTCGAGAGGATGCACACTCCTATCAATCGCTAAGGAAGAATCCGAGGTTGAAAGGGAAATCCTGTCAGTTTTTATCAGCAAAGATAAAACATAGAAAATATTTCTTGTATTGTTCTTCGATAATTCTAAAATCGTAGGGCTGGTTCTTTTTCTTGTCGTCCTTTTTTTATTTTCCTTTCAATCAACATTTGCACTGCATCATGCAAATAATTGAGGTAATAGTTGAGATTCTGTCACATGACATATTTCCTGGTTTAGGAGAACATCACACTGCCTTCTAATGCACATCTTGGTTAACCTTGACATAGAATTCTTCATCTTTTCATTATTAATTATTTTTGTATAGGTTTTCTTCTGGATACATAACTTGTATACTAGCTAGTCCTGATCCTTGAGCCTTCTCTCTTACCAACAATTCCACAAATGGAGTATAACAAGGGTACGTAGACCTTACCCCTACCCCTCACCTCACAGACGTAGAGAGTTGGTTCCCCACATACACAATGTTCAATCCCATATGATTTGCTTTTGCACATTTTACCATTAATGTCAATTTGTCTTTGATTCTTGTGTAGAATTATGTGTTTATACATGACCAAACTAGATAGAGGATAGAATATAACTTTTTAGTCTTTAGCGAAGGGGCGTGGAAACGCATAAGAACTCTTGAATGGAAAAGAGATGTAACTCCAGTTCCTTCGGAATCGGTAGTCAATCCTATTTTCGATAGGGTCAGTTGACTATTGAATCCAATTTTGATCATTATTTTCATATCTGTAATAGTGCAAAAAGAAGGCTCGGCTCCAAGTTGTTCAAGAATAGTGGCGTTGAGTTTCTCGACCCTTTGACTTGGGATTAGTCAGTTCTGCAATTGGGATTTTACACCTTGAAAATGAGCGATCTTGAATTTTTAAGTTGGTGACTTTTGAAATTTTGTTGGCAAGATCATTCATATCCAATATTTATTAAAAATTGCCTTGAATCAACCAAGACTAATAGATTATTGTCTTACTAAAACAGTTGCCTGAAGATTGTATAATTGCAACTAATGTAATCATTGAGGACCATTTCAACTTTTTCAAATTCCATGCTAGTTTCAATCAAGGACCCATCTTCTATGCAAAAGTCACAAAGTTCTGCCTCCTTTAATGTATAAGAATATTTGAAAAGACTTGTTAAAAGGGTGGCAGTGATAACATTCAAAAGACCCTTGTCTCAAAAATATTAAGCTCCATCAATCTTAATCGAACCGACAACATCAACCTTGAAAATATTACTCTCTTCACTAAAGTCCTCTAAACCCCACACCATCACCCAATACCAAAATTTTATCTTTGTTAAAATAAATAAATAAATAGATGAATGATTAAGAGGGAAAAAAAATATATAAGAATGTCATGATCTCTTGGATGCTTCCCTTTTGTTTGTTTTTGTTTTCCAAGCATCTCTTCGCCCGACAGATCAAGGACTAATCCTCCGCGGATCTGAATTTCATTTAAAAATTTGCCGCTGACCAATTAATTACTGCATACAGAAGGGAAGGATCGAACCCCGACACTTTCCCTTTTTACTACATGATTGAATGTTCCTGTCCTTTTTCTACATAAAGAAAAAGAAGAATAAAATAAGCATGCTGATGAGAAGTAAAAGCCATGTCTAAAGAGGCTCAGACAACAATTAAAAGTCTGTTGGACCATTTAATATTTTTGCCATGCCAACTTAGATGTTCTATTGGATTATTTACAAATCGTATCGGATCATCATATACTTATTTATTGAAAAAATTTCGCATACAGTCATTCAAAAATATCTTAATTATAGTTAATAACTATAGTTTGGGTAATTATATTTCATAACTATAGTTATAATAACGTTTGTATAATTCATGCAGCGTTTGTATAATTCGCTATACAATTCGCAATTTTTGTATAGTGTTTGTATATTTCATTATACAATTGGCGCACAACATTTGTATAATTCGCTATACAATTCGCAATTTTTGTATAGTGTTTGTATATTTCATTATACAATTGGCGCACAACATTTGTATAATTCGCTACACAATTTGCAGTGCATGCATATTTTGCTATACAATTTGATTCGCGCACAACGTTTGTATAAATCGCGCGAATTATACGAAACTCACACTATATTCGCGCACAACGTTTATATAAATCGCGCAAAGTATACAAAACTCAAACTGTAGTCACAACTAGATGTTTGCCACAAGCAGTAATAGAATTAAACTATAGCTATGTTAGTTAATTAACTAGTATGTGTTTGCTTATCCGTGTAATTTTCTGTTATTTATTTGGTCATTGGACATTTCAACTTATGTTGCATAGAAATATATCCCAAATTGATATATATATTTCATACCATTTTCAAATGGTGTTAATATTATGTATTCATAGTATCTTTTCGGTGAATTGGAATTAAATGACACGAGTCATATCAGATAATCGATTAAACTATTATTTTTTATATAATAAAATGAGTATATTAGTTTAGTAGCTCGTAAGACTCATAATCTCGATGTCACGATTACACGACTATAGAATGACAAAGAAAAAAAAAGATGTTCCATTTTTTATCTTCTTTTTATCTTTATTTTCCATTATCACAAGGCCCACAAAACCAAAAACAATTGTGAAAAATATATATTGCACTAAAATAATGTTGAATGAAATCTTTCAAGTTGTGTATGCATCCAGAATTTGCCTATTTTTTTAAAGTGGATTATCAGCATGAAGCACAAGTTTCCAAAATATGATAAATACGTTTACCAGAAATATAGGATGATGTGTATAAATTAATTTATTTTTCTTAAAAAAAAAAAGTGAACTGACCCTCACTTCTTCTGTTAGAAGTTATTTCCTCCGTTCGCTTTTATTTGTCACTATTTTATTTATTGAGGTCAAATTATATAAACTTCGATCAATATTTTAAGATGTATTTTTTTATCAGATAAATATGAAAAGGATTGCAATTTATAGTATTTTTAATATAGTAATAAGTAAAAATGATCAAAGAGATTATTAAAATGAGATGAAAATAGTCAAAGTTAGTATAACAAAATAAATATAATAACATAGATTTTTGTGATAGGAAATGTACCTATTGGTAAGTACAAACATACTTGAATTTAGAATTTCTATGACCAATAAAAAAAAGGGATTATATCAATTTTTTTAAAAATATAAATAAAATATTTAATTTTACAAAAAAATTGCAAGTTCATGTGTTGCATACGGCATATCAGAAGACTTTTGAAATTTGTTATTTAAAATATATTAGTATATTATTTGTGTGGCTATAAAATTTGGTAATAACCACG
>DF358546.1:124129-136559 GCA_000787875.1 Solanum virginianum
AATAACCACGATTTCAGAAGAGATAGATTGAAGAAGTATTGACCTAGATGATTAGATAAGACATGTGTAATTTTATTTTATTGAGTACACAGCTCTTACAAGAAGGTGTGGAGGATACAAATTAGTATAGGTGAAAACAAAGCGAATCAAAAATCGCACCAAGCTACAAATTGAGTCATATCGAGAAAAAAAAAATCAACTAATAATTTGATTTGGTATTTGAATAATGAATCTGATGACTCTTGTGTTGGTTTGTTTTAACATAAAAAAGTCAACCTAAGATCAAACCAGCCTAATATTATAAATATAATTTTTAAAATTTGTTTTATATATAAAAGTTTTACTTTTAATATACTTATAAATATTTCATATACTTTTTAAATTTTTTTAATATATATATTATTTCAAGTTTGACTTAGAATTTTGAGGTACGCATATGAATAAGGTTTTTGTACGTTTTATCTTCCTCAAATCTCATTTTATAAAATTACACTGAGTATATTGTTATTATTGAGATATAAAAACATTTCTAATTTAAATCTTTTTAACTTCAAAAATAGTGTTATTATGTTCAGAGGGAGTATTTCTCATTCTGTATTTATTTCAAATTTCAATAATTGTTTAATGTAATGATTTGTTACAACCAATTAGATATCCTCTACTTTAAGGTAAATTTTAATATATATATATAAATCAACCATTCAAGTATTTCAAATAAAATGCCAAAATGATGTGAAAGAAATATTTTTTTAAATAGAAGTAAAATTATTTTTATTAATGTCGATATTGTATGAACCTTATCATTTTAAAAAAAACGTAATCAAATTCAAGACGAATACAATTATCATAATGACGATTTAGGATGAATAAATACAAAATAGTGTCTCTATTCAAAAGGAAAAACAAAATTATAAAATAGTATCAAGTATTTATTTTTTCTTTGCAAAAAAATTTAAAAAAAAAAAATAATTAAGCACTTATTTTCATTACACACAAATGATAGGAAGAAATGGGCAAATTTCATTTTAAAATTGCACGAAAAATCACGATAGAGTCATAAATAATTTTTTACGTCTAATTCTAAATGTTAGGTTCAATTTTGACTATAGAGTATGATATCGTTTTTATTAGAAAGTATTTTACTTTCTTATATAATAAGTAAACTTTTTAATATAAATTTAAATTTAATCGAATCTTAATACAAATATCAAAAAACAACAATAATATACTCAGTGGAATTTCACAAGTGGGGTCTGGAGAGGGTAGAATGTACGTAGACCTTATCACTACCTCGTAGAAGTAGAGATGTTGTTTCCTAGGAACCCTCGTCTCAAAAACCCATAAGCAGAATAAACTAGATATGACAAAAAGTAAAAGAAAGGGAACAACAAAAAACGATTAATAACCAAAAGCAAATGACAATACGTAAATATGATACAATTAACACATAAACAACAAATAATGACAACACATGTTATAAAACACTATTACTCCTCTATCCTACTATACCCCATGACTAGATAACTATCTAACTCTACCAACCAATTAGCCTACTACTCTAATTCGCGACCTCAACTTCTTTCTATCTAGGGTCATCCGCCATATCATGTCTGATCACCTCCCCCAGTACTTCTTCGGTCTACCTCTACCCATCAGTGTAGCTCCTAAAACCAACCTCTTACACCTTCTAAAAATATCGGTACTCCTTCTCTGCACATGTTCAAACCATCGCAGTCTCGCTTCTTTCATCTTATCAGCCATCTCTAGCTTCTCCTGAATGGTCTCATCCTCTAGCTTCTCCTGAATGGTTTCATTCCTAACCAGATTAAAAAGTCAATCACATTGCAATTACAGTGACAACTTAAATTATAATGCTTTTCACTTTCACTTTTCTTTACCTAATTTACAAAATTCATTTACTCTTTTGTACGAAAAGAATAATTTAATTACTAATCAACAAGTACTTTTTACCATGAAAAAAAGAAAAAAAAATCTCATCTAATTCTAAAACTGTTTTGAATAGTGGTAGAACCAAATTTATTATTATAATTATAAAAAAGTAAAAATAATAAAAAAAAAAGAAAACAAAAAATTTAAAGTAATCCAACATGGTACAATTTTGTTTGATTTTATTTACTGACATGACAAAGTAATTTTCAATATATATGTTAATTGATAAATATATTTTTTATTATATTAAAGGGAAAAAATTATAATTTATAGTACTTTTCATCGAATTTTTAAAAATATTTATTATAATTTAATTTTAAAAATTAATAAAATGAACTCACAAAAAAACGTAATATGACAACTCTGGCACTTTTATTAATACAATAAATACGCAATTTTTAACTTTGTATACAAATTTATTGTTTAATACAATTTTAAAAAATATTTTCATTAATCAATAAATGTATAATTCTCTCTAGTCCATATTAAGTTAATCGTTAGTATGAAACACCCTTAAAAAATAATTTTAGGACAAAAATAAAATACTACTTTCCATTATTGCTTTTTGATTATTTTCAAATTATTCCCCTAAAACATATAAAGTAATTAAATAAACAATAAATATAAAAAAGAATCTCAATAGTTTTCTTAAACTTTGACCAGTTTACTTATTTTGAATTATGACCAAAATTTCAATAATTCACTTAATATGACAATGGAGTAATTCATAAAACGCTGATATTTTCTTTTTCAATTTCTTTAATTACACATTGATCCAAATATGATATTAGTATTGGCGTTACTTTCGTGGATTTTTTTAATTTAAAATTTCAAACTTACCTGGTGTTTGACCGTAAACTTGGAAAATCTATTTTTAGAAAAATTTCAAATTTCAGACTAAATTTTTTTTATTTTTTAAGATTTTCACTCTCAAAAATTCAAAACAATTCTAAATAAAATAAATAAAATCACGTTTAAACCCAATTTAAAATTTCAAAATTAGTCATTCTTTTTAGGGAAAAAGAATAATTCTCTTATGGAACTTTTTATTTTGGCTTTTTTTTTTGTTTTTTTTTTTTTTTGTCTTTATTTTGCCTTGTGGACAAGAGGACTTGTTTTTTCACATAAATAAATTCAAGATTGCTTGCTGTTTCCTCTTCTCTCTCTTGTATGTATTCTCTCTTCTCCTCCTTCTCCACCTCTTCATTTTCATCTCATCTCCCCAAATCCCCCTTTTCTCTCTTCTGTTAAGGAGTGAGTTTTATAAATTTTTCTGTTTTTTTTTGAAAATTTTTTCTGTTTAAATTATGTAAAGATTGAATTTTTAATGTCTGTAGCTATACAAACAGCTCAAAATCGATGATAAATTTTTCAAGAACTTTGTTTAAGGCTTCTTTTTATTTATTTCAGGTTGTTTTTAGAGATCTGATGTTTCTTCTGGCTGCTGTTTCACTGGTAAATTCTTAGATTTTGATCTTATATGTATGATCTTTTGTTGGACTAATTTTTGCTACAGTGTATAAGGATAAATCTGTAGGCCAATGCTGGGGATTCATGTTTTTGTTACTGTTTATTGGAATTTTCTCTTTTTATGTGCAAGCTTTTTAGTTCTGGTGTTATCTGTGAATTTGTGTTTGTCTGAGATGGGGTCTTTAATGGGGAGCTTTCTTGAGAATTTTGATGGGGTTCTGCTTTAAAGGTCCAATCTTTTTTGGCTTATTGATGTTTGATTCAATGTAAAATGTTCTTTGATGCTGGATAAACATGTACATCAATGCTGGGATTCATGTTTTAAGTGATTTTTGTTGGGCTTTTGTCCCTTTGTGTGCTAGCTTTTTAGTTCTGGTGGTATCTGTGAATTTGTTTTTGTCTGAGATGGGGTTTTTCAATGGAGAGCTTTCTTGAGTATTTTGATGGGGTTTTGATTTAAAGGTTTAATCTTTTTTGGTTTTCTGATGTTTGATTCAATGCAAAAAGTTCTTTGAAGCCTGATTAAGCTGGGGCTTCATGTTTTTGTTGGGTTTTGCCTCCTTTATCTGCAAGCTTCTTAATTCTGGTGTTATCTGTGAATTTGTCTTTGTCTGAGGTGGGGCTTTCAATGGGGAGTTTTTTTGAGACTCTTGATGGGTTTCTCATTTAAAGGTCCAATCTTTTTTGGTTTGCTGACGTTTGATTCAGTGTAAAAAGTTCTTTCATTGCGGGATTCATGATTTTGGGATTCATGATTTTGGGACATTAATGCTGGGATTCATGATTTTGTTACTGTTTATTGGGGTTTCCCCCCTTTATCTGCAAGCTGTTTGGTTCTGGTGTTATCTGTGAATTTTTGTCTTTATCTGAGATGGGGTTTATAATTGGGAACTTTCTTGAGAATTTTGATGGGTTTCTGATTTAAAGGTCCAATCTTTTTCTGTTTGCTGATGTTTGATTCAATGTAAAAAGTTCTTTCTTGCTGGATAACCATGTTCACTGATACTGGGGCTTCACGTTTTTGTTACTGTTTATTGGGCTTTTCTCCCTTTGTCTGCAAGCTTTTTACTTCTGGTGTTATCTGCGAATTTGTTTGTCTGTGATGGATTTTTTATTGGGGAACTTTCTTGAGAATTTTGATGGGTTACCGATTTTAAAGGTCCAATCTTTTTTGGTTTCTTGATTTTTGATTCCATGTAATGCATACTTAAGCTGGGGCTTCATGTTTTTATTAAATTTATTGGGTTTTGCCCCCTTTATCCACAAACTTTTTAGTTCTGATGTTATCTATGAATTTCTTAGTTTGAGATGGGCTTTCTAATGAGGAGTTTTCCTGAGAATTTTGATAGGTTTCTGATTTAAAGGTCCATTCTTTTTTGGTTTGCTGATGCTTGATGCAATGTAAAAAGTTTTTTGTTGCCGGATAAACATGTACACCAATGCTGAGGCTTCATGTTTGGGCTTTCCCCCTTTTTTCTGCAAGCTCTTTAGTTCTGGTGTTATCTGCGAATTTGTTTTTGTCTGAGATGGGGTGTTTAGTAGATAGTTCTCTTTAGAATTTTGATGAGTGTTCTGATTTAAAGGTTCAGTCTCTTTTGGTTTACTGATTCAATGGAAAAAGTTCTTTGATATCAGATAAAGATATACACCAATGCTGGGGGTCGCGTTTTTGTTACAATTTATTGGTTGACGTAGAGGTGTCTTCATCTGGCTTCTTTCGGGAAATTTTGTTTTTGTGAAGAGAATGAGAATGCCTTTGAGAGCATGGCACTCTATAGGATTGTGTCAGTGATGCGTATCCATTGATTAGAAGTAACTGTGTCTGAATTCAGTTGTGAAGGCATATTAATATGCTGATCAGCTAACATTTGGTAGCATGAAAGGAGGAAAATCTTTGCTTAATTGGAACGGAGTGATATTTTCCACCTTTTTTCTGTTGGCATTAGGACTGCATTTCTTATGTCATATATTATATGTTGATAATAATTATATTCTAATGCTGTCATAGGTTAGCTTACTGAATTTGACTAACTATGGTTTAACCTTTTCCAGGTTTTCTAAGGAAAAAGAGTGTGAATCTTCTCGCACTACAGTACTATCTCAAATCCTCTTTGAGATTGTAAGCTGGGTATAATATATAGCCCTAATGCAGGGGCAACAAAATGCCATTGGTTCCCTCCGGGAAACTCTAGGTCTCAATCATGGTTCGACGTCTAGTGAAGGTGGTGTAGATCAGCAGACATGTTGGAATAATTTGCAAAATCCTGCACCAGAACTCCTGCCAGATTATATGGTTTCTCATAATGAGACCAATATTCGATTTTTCAATCCTATGAGCCAAGAGAGACAGAATGTAACCAGGGGGAGTTTGGGAGAATCCAGCTCCTCCATTGCACCAAATAGTGCAAGTCAGAGTGAACGGAGAACAGATCATGGATGGTCATCCACGATGACTACATATCACGGATCTTCACATAATATCTGTAATGAACAGCAGTGTGGGTCTTCTAACATTCCGTCATTGAGTGATTTATTTTCCCAAGGTTCTAGTTCTAGCACCATTCCATATGAAATCAACAGAAGTCCAGTATTTGAGGGGCACAATGACAATAATGACAATGACTGTCAGGTGATGGATTGTACTCCATACAAGTCTGTTAGACCAGGAAAAGAGAAAATGTCATCTACTGGTACTTATCTAGCTAATGGGTATTTGACGGATGATAGTGGTGATGGCGGGCCAGAAACTTCATCAGATTCTAGGCGCTTTTGTAAAAGAAAATCACTTGAAGGATATCTAGCGCAATCTTCAGGCAGTGGAAGTTCTGATTATATTCCTCTTGCTGAAAATAGCTTATGGCATTCTGTACCTGCTTCACATAGTATGAGTACAGGTGTAAATATCTCTGCTCCAACAGAAAGTGTCAGAAGCATCAATATGTCAGAGCATGCGATGCCAAGACTTGGGCTTTCCATGGGAGGAGCCGTTGCGGTAACTCCTGTTGCGGTAACTCCTGCTGGTATTCCGGCTTCAAGAAGTGCAGAAAGTTCTCATAGAAATTTCAGGGCGAGGATTGATGGCTCACTTCAGCAAGATTATCTTCCCAGTAATATCTTTCCTGATGTCGATAATGTTGGAAATGTTAATAATCTGTCATCTGAACAGCAACAATTATCAGAGCTACTCCCTAATATCCCTTTGGATTTGAGGTCTCTGTCTGCTGCAGATAGTGGAAATACTCAAAGGCAGCCTTTTGTACTGCATGTTCCCTCTACGCAGCGACGTGCACAGACTAGGTGGAGTTCAGCATCAAGTTCCAGAATTGGCAGTTCGTCAAGTCTTGCTCGAGAGAGAAATTCAGCAACATTTGAAGAGCCTAACTCAAGAAGTGTGTCAAGAAACATCTCACGACATCCTATGTTCATACCTTCAACTGATGGGAGAAACTTGAACCAAAATCCTTCCAGCTCAAATTTAGCTGGAAGAAATATTTCTGTTGCTGGAAGTGTCGCATCCAGTTCAGGGGTCCACACATCATCTCCTTCTAGGGTTCTCCATAGATCTCCTCAATATCACCGGAGGCTATCAGAATTAGTCCGTAGGTCTTTGTTGTCTCCAGCTAGCACTGGATCTGGAGGTCTTAATGGTAATAGTCGACCACTACGTTTGAGTTCTCCCGTCATGCAGGAGATGGCACTTTCTGGAAACCATGAGCATCGTGCATCAAGTTCAAGGGAGAGACATCTTGATGGTGCTATGGGACTCTCCAGTTCCTCGAGGACTTCAGCTGCTTCACGCGAAGGAAGAAGTAGGCTAGTCACTGAGGTATGTTCAGTTCACTGATCATGTTATGGTTATCACCACTTCTCATTCAACATAAATTGTTGTGTTGGCCTGGATACTTCGGCTTCATGAAGGCTTTTGTCATGCAATTTAGTTTGCATTGTTGAAGCCTTCTATTAAAAATTACTGACCAACTAAGTTCCTTTTTATTGAACAGATTCGCAATGTGTTAGATCTTATGCGCAGGGGTGAAGGGCTAAGTATTGAGGTAAGATTCTTACCATGGCCTTATCAGAAGAAATATATAATATTTTGAGGTTAGATTCTTAATGTCACTTAAATCGAATGATGGGCTTATATGTTGAGATTTTGCACGTCTTAGTCTTAAATGCTCGATAAGAGATAAAGATCTTTTTCAGTAATCTTTTATAACGTGGTATATAGCAGATACAGTAATATTGTAATATAACACGAAAAGTACTGGCCTATACACCTTTTACTTCCTCTTTTGGCTGACTACTTGATATTAGGTAAGTCAAACACAAGTCCATTCTTTTCTCTTTGTGAAATGAATAGTTAAGCTGAACCACGTGATGTATGGTAGAGGGGCTAAAGTCGAAGAAACTTCTTTCAACAAAACTATCAACGAAGTACCATGGCTATTTTGGAAACTAGAAAGCAGGTGCAGCAACTGAAATTTTACAAGCTCTTTCTCTGTATGAATGGCTAATACGTTTTTAAAGTGACGCAGCCGCAGCAAGTCATTTTTTACCTCCACGCATTTCTCCTGAACTTTCATGTATTAATTTTGGGGCCTATTTCTTTTAGAAATAGCTAGGCGGGACACTTTAGGACTTTGTACCTATTTCCCTTTTGGTTACGTTAAGTTTACTTGAGTCGAAGGTCTTTCGGAAACAGCTTCTCCGAGGTAGGGGTAAGGCCTGCCTGCACTCTATCCTCCCTAGACCTTACTTGTGGGATTATACTGGTTATGATGTTTACATAATGGAAATTCGGTGGCATGTTAAAATGATAGGATATGAAGAGGTTTTAAGTCACTTTTTTCTCGTCTTAGCAACAAGTTAAACTGATAGAATTAGCTATCATACTATCTCTTCTTCATATTCCAGGATATTATGATCCTTGATCAGTCAGTCCTCTTTGGGATGCCGGAAATTCAAGATCGCCATAGGGATATGCGTCTTGATGTTGATAATATGACATATGAGGTTCGTGGTCTAAACAGAATCTCATTTCATCCTTTGGGGAAATGATGTGCTAAATGATGCTCGTGTGATGTGTTTCCAGGAGTTACTGGCACTCGGAGAGCGCATTGGGGATGTTTGCACGGGGCTAAGTGAAGAAACTATTTCAAGTCGTTTGAAGCAGAGGACTTATATTAGCATAAAAACAGAAGAACCCAAGGAGGCGGAACCATGCTGCATATGCCGGGTACTGAACCTTACATTCTCTACTATTCATTCCATTCGATTGAACCTCATTAAAGTGAAGTTCTAACATGTCTGCGATCATTTGCAGGAGGAATACAACGACGGAGAAAATCTTGGAACACTGGAGTGTGGACACAATTTCCACACCGACTGCATCAAGCAGTGGCTCATGCAGAAGAACTTATGCCCCGTGTGCAAAACGACGGGACTTACTACATGAGGAGGAACCATGTTCTCATGTTTAAGGGAAGTGGATGGCCAATTTGGGAAATGTTCTTGGAAGGAGTTTGCTCTGGATATCAAATTTTAGCTCTAGCTGCAGTAGACATAAAATTAGAACAGGATTTACATTTATGATTATCTGGGATTATACAGTTGTTTTTCCATTTAATTGATACCTTTTGGAATATTTATTTGGTTCAATGATATTGCTATACTTTTTGAACAAAATGCATGATTATACCTTTGATGTTTTGCCATGTTAAGAGTATTGGTATAGCTCGTTTGGGATTGAGACATAGTTATTGTTGTTGTTAGTTGTTCCAATTATTCAGGTGACATGACAAGGAAAAAACTTAGCAGGAACTGAAACTGTACCTTTAGGACCGGGTCATTTAGCTATCGCAAGGCTATAATCCATTTACCCATTTGGAATAGCTTCTCTATTTCTATGAAGTAGCGTAAAGTCTGTATATTTTATCCTCTCTCGTGGAATTTCATTGGCTATGTTGTTGTTGTCACAAGTGAAATATCCAGGATTATGTCTTAAATTAAATTTATACTCTTTGTTTTGTATCCATTTTACAAGTGATTTTTCACTTTTACACGTAAAAAATTTGAGAAGAAATCAAAGATACATAAACGTTATCACTATCTCGAGAGACTGTTTTCGAAAGATTATCATCTAAAAAATATCAGTCCAAACAACAGAAAATACTAGATATGAGAACAAATAATATAGTGGACAACAAATAAAAAATTATAAAAATAATAAAAGTAACAAAACAAATGACGGCTGATAACAACACAACACATAACGATAGGACAATTTTTACTAACCTACTATATCACAAGACCTGACATCATCCTACCCCTGCTAACCGTCTAACCTTCTACCCTAATATGCGACCTACACTCATCAATGATACAAAATTACGTCATTTCCTATCTAATCACCTCCCCTAATACTTAATAAAATCAATTATAATTAATACAAAAAGGAAGGTGGATGGATTCATCCATTTTAATTGCTGATGAAAAATCTCAACTACTTGTCGGTACACTATGTTCTTTTGTAGAATGTGGATAAACTTTCAAATATAATACTATCAAAACATCTTTCGCGTATTCGAATTGTGAAAATAATTTTTTATAAAAATATAAAATAAAATTATATATAATAAAATATTATTTTTGTTGTTGCTTTTCGAGTTACATGCATAGCGAGAGATTACTGTATCAGATTATCCTTTTGTATCTTTTATTATTCTTTGAAATTATTTATATTCTTGTAGAATATTAACAATTTTTTCGTATTTATCTTAAATCTTATCGAAGCTCTAGTTAACAAATCTTTCCTTCTCTTTGCTTTTTGCTTATTCATGATACCAAACAGAGATACGAAGCTACGATTTCAATTAAAGAGGTTTAAAATTAAAAAAAAAAAAATACAAACTAGACGAAGAAGATTTAACATTTACTATATACACAAAAAATAATTTTAACACTGTATAAATAGCATAAATTTTTTATCGAGCAAACTTTAAATAAACACCTTGATAATAAGGTGACTCCGTCCCTTGATATCAAATGTTATTTACTTAATTACCTTATCAATCTTAATATCTTCAAATATTTTGTTCATATTGTAGAATTTAGAACTAATAATACTGTATACATAAGAAATTTGTTAGCATGAAAAGGTTCCAACTTCTTAATGGAATAATCAAACAATTAAACTAATTAGATCACTATAATAATAATAATAATAATAATAATATATTTAATATAATTTACAAATAAAATTTTAAAAAATAATATAGTCAATATAATTTACAAACAAAATTCTTCGATATTTACCTCCCATCTCTCATTTTAAAAAAAAAGTAAAAAGACCATATCTACAATTTTATTTATAAAAAAAGAGAAAGTGAAAGAAAAAAGGATGCATCACTACAAAATTCAATATAATTTACAAACAAAACTCTGATATTTACTTTCCATCTCTCATTTAAAAATAAAAATAAAAAGACAACTTTTATAGTTTATTTATAAATAAAGAGAAAATGAATAAAAAAGGATGCATCACTATAAAATTTAAAAATAATAAAATATCCAATATAATGTACAAACAAAATTCTACCATATTTACTTCTCACCTCTCATTTAAAAAAAGGTAAAAAGAACACATCCATAATTTATTTATAGATAAAGAAAATGTGAAAGAAAAAAGGATGCATCACTATCAATCATAAAAAATTGAGCTAAACAAAATCTGACATCTTCAAAATAATTATTTAAACCACCATTTTTCTAACCAAACAAAAAAGCCAATGAGCCAAAGAGCAATGAAATAAGACAACAAATAAAAAAATAAAAATAGAAAACATGCATACCTTTTAATATTGGTTTAATATTTTTTGTTTTAACAGCTTATAAATTCTTTAAAAAATCATATCGCAATATTTAACTAAAAATTAATTAAGCTTTGAATGAAAGGTTGATTAATCTGAAATTGCATCATGTTTTATCTAATCATCTCTTTCATGTATGTTTTCGGCCTATTTTTACCTCTTCTTGTACCTACTATTATCAATCTGTGCACTTCCTCACTCCATTATCTACACATCTCTTCCTCATGTATTCAAAATCATCTCAACCTCATATCAATCTGTACATTTCCTCACTCTACGGACTACCCATCTGTTCCTTATATATCTAGATCATCTTAGTTTTACTTTACTCATCTTATTCACTGCAAAGGATCACTTCCACTTTATGTTGAATAAATTAAGTTACTTAATACATCTCTTTAAAATATAAAACATATCGATGAATATAAATCGACTCGGACATCATGGTGATTAAAACAAAAAATTACCATCATCTCCTCAAATTTGAGAATTCACTCGTTTGGCACGCTTAAACAATTTCCTCCTTTTTGGCAGTCCCATCATTACAGCTGCTCCTTCTCCCCTGCAACCCTTAACCACTCACTTCCCTCTTTTGGTCCAAAATTCACTAAGCTCCATCTTCTCCCAGCTGCTCTACAGGCCATTGTCTGTACTGTCTACTACCATATTCATTATTCCATTCAATTCTATCACTAAGCATATACAGTCTACTTTCTTGAGTTCTCTCTCTGTATTTGTTCATGTCTTCCATTTTCAGCTGACCCCATTACAGTCTTGAAGAAAAAAATGTCAGCATTTTTGAACGATGAGATGTCCAAGAAAACATCCATTTTTGGTCTACACTTATGGGTCGTTGTTGGAATTTGCGTTGGAGCAGCAATTGTACTCGTTCTCTTCCTTATCTCTCTTTGGTACACCGCTAAGCGGAATTCCAACAACCCCCAAATCCAAAACATCTCTACGGAGATCAAAGAGATCCGAATTGACCCATCTCGGACTCTACCGGAAAACCCCAATTCGGTTCCGGTAGCTGACCCGCTACCGGAACCCGAAAAAGAAACAGCCCAGAACTCAGGTGGGTATCAAAGAATCCAAATTGAGATGGGGAAGGAGCATATGGTAAAGCCCGATCGGGTCGGATC
>DF358546.1:136656-149725 GCA_000787875.1 Solanum virginianum
GATCGGGTCGGATCGGGTGGTGGGTCGGGTCATGGAAGTGGGGAGGTGCGTTCGGGTGAGCAAGGTGGAATTACTGTGCCTGAGGTTTCCCATTTAGGGTGGGGTCATTGGTATACTCTGAGAGAGCTTGAAATTGCTACTAATTTTTTTGCTCATGAAAATGTCATTGGTGAGGGTGGCTATGGCATTGTTTACCGCGGAGTTATGGAAGATAATAGCTTTGTTGCTGTCAAGAATTTGCTCAACAACAGGTGCAGCATTCAAAGTTCTTTTCTTTGTGCTTATTGTGTATGCATAGTGTAATTGCTTATATATATAGATGCTAACATGTTTAAGTATGTTACATGCGTTTAGCATGAATCTCAGCATGTCATTTATGTTGTGTGTGTTCTCATGAGTCCAATTAAACTTCATGTTCTGTATGACTGCATGAGGGTTCCAGGAAACAGCCTCTTATGATGGTAAGGTCTGTGGACATTCTACCCTCCCAGACTCCACTTCTGGGATTCCACTGGTATGTTTTTGTTGTTGTTCTGTATGACTGCAGTTTATTGTATATATGTACATTTTTCTATGTTTGTTAATGTAAATGGTCTATCGGAAACAGCCTCACTACCTCACCGCGTTGCAGTGTGTACTGCTACCTGTTGTCTCATTTGCTTTGTATCTTGTTATTTTATTGTCATATGATTCTTGCAATTTTGTTTCGGATGCATTTCTTTTGAGCTGAGTTTCTATCGGAAACAACCTTTGCAGACCTTATTTTGGGATTACATTGTGTATGTTGTTGTTGCAAATCTACATGGTCATTGGTCTGAGCTGAAAGTATTGGGTTTGGTTGAACTAGTTGTGAAGAGTTAGATCTGCCTCTGGTTTTTGGTCCTTGATTAGTTGAATGTAACCTGGAGTTTGTGGGTAGTTGTAAGCTTATTTGATGAGGAACATGTCCCTTTTTGTTCTTTAAGTTTTTTCATGTGACATTCTTTTCAGGGGACAGGCAGAGAGGGAATTTAAGGTTGAAGTGGAAGCAATTGGTCGAGTTCGGCACAAGAATTTAGTGAGATTACTTGGTTACTGTGCTGAGGGAGCTCACAGGTATTTTGATTTCAGTGGTCTGCAGTTTGATTTGATTGATTGCTGTTACATTTGTGTAATTGTAGTCGATTAGGGTTGTTAAGACCTATAATTATGCTGATTTTAGTGTTTGGATTACTTGAGATAATCTCAATGCTGTTGTCAGGATGCTTGTTTATGAGTATGTGGACAATGGGAACTTAGAACAGTGGCTCCATGGAGATGTAGGGCCATACAGTCCTCTTACATGGGAAATTCGGATGAATATTATTCTTGGAACAGCAAAAGGGTATAAACTCAGCTGTCTCTTGGGATGTGTTAACTTCTAATTTTTTTCGTTTGGGCAGTCATTGTTATCTATATCATGTCAAATGGAAAACTAAAACTTTACAATGAATGCAGGTTGACCTATCTGCATGAGGGCCTCGAACCCAAAGTTGTTCACCGTGACATCAAGTCGAGCAATATTTTGATTGATAAGCAGTGGAATTCAAAAGTATCCGACTTTGGTTTAGCTAAGCTTTTGGGCTCAGAAAGGAGCTATATAACTACTCGGGTTATGGGAACATTTGGGTTAGTGCTAGATGTCTCAAATCCACTAGAATTTTCTGCTGTATCTAATGTTGAAGCAACCATGTAAACTGAATTGCTAATCTTTTTGTTTCTCTTATCAGCTATGTTGCTCCAGAATATGCTAGCACTGGCATGTTGAATGATAGAAGTGATGTTTATAGTTTTGGAATTCTTCTTATGGAGATTATTTCTGGAAGGAATCCTGTGGATTATAGCCGTGCTCCTGGAGAGGTTTGTTCCAATTATCTAAACGTTTTTTTTTTTAAGTAGCATCTTTAATTTGTTTATTGTTTAGTTCTGACTTTTGCAGTGGTTCTAACTCTCAGGTCAATCTGGTTGATTGGCTTAAGACAATGGTTTCTAACCGTAATTCCGAGGGTGTTTTGGATCCCAAGTTGCGGGAGAAGCCTTCTTCAAGAGCATTGAAACGTGCCCTTTTGGTAGCATTGCGCTGTGTAGACCCCAATGCTCAGAAGAGGCCAAAGATGGGGCATGTTATACACATGCTTGAGGTTGATGATTTTCCCTTCCGTGATGTAAGTTTTGAGTTTTTCCTCTTTAGAACTGCATTCTCTTAAACTATCATATATTCATATTTTACTAGTCATGATGGCTTAGCATGTATGTTGGTTCCTGGTATCTTGCTTACTTGATGTATGGAATCCTCCTTTCTTTGTAAAAGAACTCCACTTCTTCTCTCTTATTTATTTAGTGAAGTTCTGAAGAACATGTCCTTTGGGAAATGGAATGATGTGAATCGAGTTTAATAAACTAAACTATGGTGCAATTGTGGTTTCTTTAGAGTGTTTGCTTATCTGTGATATAATGAAGGTCATGTATTTGCATTCTCGGAATGAGCATTCAATGCATGCCCCACCTCTTCTCTACTGGATGATGCTTGTTACATCATATGTTGAATAACGGGTCATTCGGACACTGAAACTTGAATGAATCTCCCTCTCATTTTATAGTGCTAATCAAATTGATTGTTTTACAAACCAATTTTATGGAGATCTGATCAAAGATCTGATATTGAGTATAATGAACCAATACTAATTGGAACTTTTGCCAGGAAGCTATGACAAGTAATTGAATCACCTTTCCATTTCCTATCAATCCCTAATGATAAAACATTGCTTAACTGTGTGATTCATACAGGAGCGAAAAACAGTAAGAGAAAATGGACATTCACATCATGATGAAATGAAAGAGAAGGTAATGGATAAGCGCATAATTGAATCAGGTGATAGCAGTGGATTTGAAAGTACTGTTGAGACCACCCGATCTTTGTTGCCGAAGAAAGAAATTGATGATGAGGATTAGCCTGGCCAAGTGGGCTAACAGGTCAAATTCAACCTCCCTAGTTTCCTCTATCATTCATTTTAATGCTGGCGAATGTACATAAAATTCACTGGTGCAAATTCAGCACTTTCTTAAGGTTTTGTAGAGTTAGCTCTTGTTGTTATATGTAATTGCTTTCAATTTTGTTTAAGAGCATAGCTCTCTTTAGTAGTATATAATTAAATTACCATTTCACTCTTCTAGTTGGATGCACTATGAAAAGAAATGATCAAATTGTATTTTCATAAACCTATGTAACAATCTCCTTTCAACCCCTTGCATTGGTTATATCTTCATGTGAAGAAATGATGGAATTGTCTTTGATATAAGGAGAAAGTAGCAGT
Source organism: Solanum virginianum (assembly GCA_000787875.1). Taxonomy (NCBI): domain Eukaryota; kingdom Viridiplantae; phylum Streptophyta; class Magnoliopsida; order Solanales; family Solanaceae; genus Solanum; species Solanum virginianum. The sequence continues at coordinate 139,989 of DF358546.1, forward strand.
AAGATGTTGCTTATATTTTACCTGGTATGTATTTTACCATGTTCAAGAAAATGAACACACCATTTATTCTATATTATATGTTATTATTTCACTTTTAGTCTATCCCGAAAAGCAGCAACACCAACAACAGCATACTCATTGTAATCCCACAAGTGGGGTTCGGAGAGGAAAGTGTGCATGCAGACCTTATACCTACAAGGTACAGAGATTATTTATGATATACCCTCGGCTCAATCCATCCTAAAAAGCATGACCAATATTTGGAATCTCTTTAAATTTGAACTTTTCATTTTGCTCTTATTGACATGCTATTGTTACCATAGACTGCGTTCTTGTAATCATATGACATGTTTAAGAATACAAGTGCTGTGTATACCTTTTATCTAAGTTGCGTGGACTCTTCACTTTCAATGCCGCACCCATGTCGAATTTTTCGAAAATATACTACTTTTGGAGAATCCGACACGCATTCGCCGATATTTTTTGAAGAGTCCGAGCAACATAGCTTTTGATAGGTGTCGAAAGCCTTTCTTTCTTATTCGCCGTGCCTATTCAAGCACCAGAGTGGTTGCTTTAATGATTTGGTTTATGAGTTGTGATATTTGTTGATGCTGAAGAGGGGTGGGGGGGGGGGGGTTTCCAATTATCACTGTAGTCTCTAGGATGCTACAAAGGAGGAAAACAGATAGGTATGCTTTGCATAACAGTGACTAGAGATACTATTTTGACAGCTAGAGTTGGGCACCACATTGTGCATTTTGGACCCCTCACCCACTTATTGTGTTTTTTAGTGTTGTCTCTATGGAAAAGGTCATGGGACCAATTTTCATTTACTGACTACATTACCGGCCCTTCAAATCAATCATTATTTTGACTCTCTGCATGTGATAAAGATTGTAGATAGTTTGAAGTGAAGATGTAAGCTGATTTCATGAGTTACTTTCTGGCTTTAGAAGTATATTTTACTTCATTTCTGAAACTAAAGCAGAAAGAAATGAAACTTATGGTTATCAGTAGTTCCCTGACATTCACTGGGGCTGTCTTATAAACATACAGAGTTGTTCCTTTTTATATTTTTTGGTTTGTTGTTGCATAGTCGTGTCTTTATATACTGTGTTGTTATTGTCCGTTATTCATTACTTTATTATCTTTACAAATTATCATTTGCTTTCCATTCTAGTCATTTAATTCCATATCTAGTATTTTCTGCTTTTGGAGATGATATTTTTGAGATGATGATCTTTCGGAATTAGTCTCTCTATTTTTATGAGGTAGTGGTAAAATCTGCGTACATTTTACCCTCTCCAGTCCTCACTTGTGGGATTTCACTGGGTATGTTGTTGTTGCCATTTTCTGCTTTGGTTTTTGTTTCTATTTGTAATTTCATCAGTGTTGTCAAAAGCGTGCTTAAGTCCTAAAGGGAGGTGCAAAAACATGTTAAGCGTTTTGCCTCGCTCAGCGGATGCTTCAATGTTGTCATTAAGGCTCTAAGACGTATCTCGAAGAGACAAAACTAAACAATTGATGTTTCACTTTGTTGTATTTGTTTAATTAATTTCTTTGTTTATATACTTATTATTCTTGCTTATAATTATTAGTTCTAGACTATACTTTTAGATGTGTTTTTTCTCCATTTGTGCATTTCTTCTTTAAAGCCCCAACGAAAGCTCTTCGCTTGTGATAACATTGCACTTCTTCCCAAAGGGAAAGTACCAAATAATACATGTATAAAATATTTTTTATATATTAAGTTTAAACATAATGAAATATTAAATTTTTTGCTATAGATCTGGGATAATAAAAGCAACTAAAAGTGGCAACATATTTAACCAACACTCAATTATTAGATATTTTCCTAAAATTTTTCTTATTATATGCTAAGTTTGATTAGATTCACTTTTTGAGTTTCATCTTAATTGATTTCTTCTTGCTCATGAGATCTAAATATATTTTTTGTATTTACTTAATATTGATTTATTATCGTAAAATAATGGGATGAAACTTTATTCTTATTTTCTTTGATTAATCACCTTTTAAACAATAAAAAATTTCCAGAGAATTTTTGCCAACATCTCTCTCGCAGACATTTCTATATATAATAAGCCGCTTATTTGAGAAGCTTAGGCTCGTTGTGCCTGCTTTAACTACTTCAAGCAGGCAGCTATTGCTTGGCTTGATGGTCTTGCTCGACATCTTAAATTCAACGTTTCGAGATCGACCCCCCCCAACTGCAATATTTTTACGACATTTCTATTAAGCATTATTTAATTATTTCTTCATCAATTTCAACTATGAAATTACATTAACGAGTCTACTTAATTTTGTGGTGGCTATTAAAGTGTCTGCTTAGATTTACTATGACATTTCTATTAATTATTATTTAAATTATTATTTACAACTGAGCATTTCAGCTGCCTGCTGCAGCAGCTGCTTGAAGCAGACAGGTGACTACAGCCTGTCTGCTTAGTGTTACGGTGGCTATTAAAGTGACTTCCTAATTTTACTCTGTCATTTCAGTTAATTATTATTTAGTAATTTCTTCATCTACTTCAACTATGAAATTATAATATGTCTACTTAATTTTGCGATGACTATTAAAATATCTACTGAGTCCGTGTAACGCACGGTCTTCAGAAACTAGTATACATGTTTGAATGTTTATATTTTAAAAAAAATTGTAATTTTAATTAAAAAAATGAAATAATATAATATAAATTTTATAAAATAACTGTTGAAATTGTACCGGAAAGAGACTCATGATATTTTTTGAAAAAGAGAAGACATTATTATCACACTTTGCTTTAATGATGGGACTTCCCTAAATATATGTTAATTTTAGGAAATTGTTTTTTTGTTGTTTTTGATATTTTTTTGATTGATAAATGAAAAGTATTCTTGAATTCTTTTATTTATTAAAGATTGAAAAAGTATAACAACCAAACATGTTTTAAACTTTTTATAAATATTAATGAGTATTAAAGATTCATATTTGATAATAATGTTATATAAGTATAAATTGGAATAATGGTATGATTAAGAGTTAGATACGGGGATATGCAAAAATCAAATCAATTGATAAATCGATGTGATAAAAACGTTATTGATTTATTGTTATTGAGTTATTAGGCTATCAGATTTGTAATGGTTTTAAAAGAAAAGATTATCAGGTTATTGGTTTTTACTCTTGGATTATTGGGTAAACCGATAATCCAATAAGATTATAAAAATTTACTATTTTACCCTTCATAAATATTAAATATTAGTAATTTAACAGTAATAAGATACTATACTAATACTTTAACTATTTTAATGTTTACCATATGCTAAGTTATCCACTTAAGTGCTTAGTTATCCACTTTACTATTTTAGTTTATAATTAACTAATTATAACTTTTGCAAGTTTGTAAATATAGTCTTCGTACTCTATCTGTTTTTTTATTAATATAAATTCTCATTATCATTCTTATCGGGTAAACCGAAAAACTAATTCTCATTATCATTCTTATCGGGTATACCGAAAAACTAACCGTTAAGAACTTAAAATTGATAAACTGAAAATCGATAAAACTTATTTTATTGGTTTGACATATTTAAAACTGAAAATCAATAATCCGAATCGATAATGTATAAAATCGAATCGAACTGACCGATGCAAAACCCCTAGTTGAATAATTGTGATTTTGGAGAAATATCTGATTTTTTGGTCCAATTTTGAATTTAATTTTTCTAAAATTTAAAATTTCGAATACATATTCAAAATCTTTTTATATTTTATACTTTATATTTTGCCTAATAAGTCCAATACTCTGATAAATTACTAAATAATTGGATATATGATGTTGACATTAGTATGAGTCATTATTATGTCAAGTGTTTATAAACAAATTTTTGTTAGATGATTTTGACATGAATATTTTATTTAAATGATTATAATAGTTGATTTTTAAAATGGAAATTTATATAAATACTATAATTGGATATACATTTTATAAGAAGAAGAAACCCAATTTATAGACTCAAACCTAAATTTCAAAAATTTAAATCAAACCATTTTGAACTTTATTTGGTTTGAATTTCGATTTAACTTTTCGCAAATTTAAATCGAATTTGTATACAGTTAGCGAGTGAGATCTACTTTACAAGAAATAGATATATGAACTAGTAGAATAAGGTTCAATATCTATTATGCTGAAGAAGTAGACATATGAACTAGTTGAAGGAGGTTCGACATCTATTATATATACATAAAAAAATTATTTTAACCATATATAAATAGTATAATTTTTCGCCGAATGACCCTAACCAGGGGCGGAGCCACCCTTAGCTGAGGATGTCAAGCAACACCCCTTCATCAGAAAATTATATCACATATATAGGTCAAAATTTGATTTAATAAATATTTATACAAGTATTGACACCAATTATCACAAGCTAAATGTTTAGCGTAGTAATTAAAGGATTGCAAAAATTGCTTAAGGTCATATATCTTATTCTTAGTAATAATATATATATTTTTATTTGATACCCTATTTAAAAATTTGACTCCGCCAGTGCGACCCTAACCAAGGGATAGCTCCGTCGCTACTAGAAGTGGGTTCAAATTTTTTTGCTTTATGAATTCAATTTTCTAAATTTTTAATGTTGAACTCATTATAGTGAAAAAAATTTAATCTCAAAATTGAATTACTACTTTATCCTTTAGTTTAAAATTCCTTTAATATTTTTGTATACACATATAGATACATTATCTCTAATAATAACGACAAAATTAGGCATATTCATTTTCTATATAAAATTTAGACATATTACTTTAAATTATTATAATATAACTAACGTTTCACATGCTAATTTATTATTGTGCAAAATTTTCAAGTTGAGAGTCACTATCAATATTAAGTTTCTCTTTCACTATCCATTATTAATATATTTAGAGCACACAATATAATTTATGAATTTTTATATAGATCAAATTGTATGTAACATCTAATTAGTGCTAATAAGTTGATTATTAAATTTTAAATTGATCAAATGAAGGTAATAATTAACCATATTGCCAAATAATTAACCATGTTGTCATCTTTCACATTCGAATATTATGATATTTATTAAAAAAAGGTACTAATATATGATTTTCTTTAGACATTTATTCTGTTATAAATGCATACTTCATACCATAATGACACTATATAATATAATTTTAATTATTCTTTTTGTAATATTACATAAAAATGAATACGGGATACACGTGCAAAGTACGTGTTTCGAGACTAGTATTCTTAAAGCTATGAGTTATTCTATATCTAATATTTATTGTACTTTTCATGATTATTTACACATAAATGATATATCTTACGTTAAAAGTATTGAATTCAGATGAATCTACTATCTTTGAATTGCATCCATCTGTGGGGGTAAAACTGCTATACACAGTCCTTCTTAGACTTTACTTTGTAAGATTATATTGGACATATATTGTTGTTTCTAGAGGCCAGCTTGAGGGTTAAAGGATACTAAAGCGAGGGATTTAGGCTCCCAAATTTTGAAGGCCCCAAACTTTTTCATCTGGTATTTAAAACCTATATTGTTTGATTAAATAGCTTTTGAGATACGCAAAGTCGATTGAAGAGGAAAATGCTCCTAGCAAGATTTTTTATGTTCTGAAGCTCGAACCTAAAATCTTTTGTTAAAAGAGTACGAAAGATAAGACTTTCATTAAAGTTGATTTTAGATCACTAATTTTATTGAGCCGCTACTAATTATTAGGAAAAACTATGTTGATAAACAAACATATACTAATTAATTAGGTAACATAGCTATAGTTTGAATTAATTACTGCTCGTGGCAAATATCTAGCTGTAATTACAGATTGAGTTTTGTATAATTCGCGCGATTTATACAAAATGTTGTGCGCGATTTATACAAAAAATTGTGAGCAAATAAAATTATATAGTTAAATATATAAGTACTGCGAATTGTATAACGAATTATACAAAAAATTTGCACGAATTGTATAGCAAAATATACAAACACTATATAAAAACAACGAGTTGTATAGCGAATTATATAAGCGCATATAAATCTTGTCCGAATTATATAAATGTTGCAATAACTATAGTTACAAAATATAATTATCAAATTATAATTGTGGAACATAAATAAAGTATTTTTGAGTGAGTACGCGGGAAAATTCCTCCCATTATTATCATGCCAAACTTTTCTTTGTGGAAAATTCCTCCAATTATTATCATGCCAAACTTTTCTTTGTTTTTGTGCATGTATGGACATGATTGACTTGAGGTCTTCATATATATCAATTTAAAATAATTCATGTGACTAACTTGCTGATAGAAACATTTTGCAATTTTTTTCTTTCTTCCCATAAAAATACAATTGAAATGACTCATAATGCAATAATATTCCTTTTACTATGTTCCCACCCCATTTTTTTCTAAGAAGTTTCTAAAAGAAATTTCACTAGCAAAAAGTTGATAACTTTTTTTTGTTTACTGCTTTTATAACAAATTGACTTAAAAGTCTTCTTAACTTGCAGAAATTAATGTTACTAGTGGAAACTTTTGGTAAGATAAAAGTTTGGTTGAACCTAATTTCTTTTGCCAATAAAAAGTGACTAAATTATATTATCAAAAACATGTGGATAGTCTCCAATAATTTCTACAATAATTTTCTATTTATAAAAAAATTATTAGTTTGTGTGCAATGTTCCTCATGATTAATGGTCTTATTAAGGCAATTAGAGCCATAATTCCCCTACATTTTGTATATATATATATATATATATATATTGTCCATTGCAAGAATCCTGATGTCACTCTCTAAATGTGAACAGAATAATAAAGGAAACAATAAGATATAAAAATGATAAGAATTTGTTTTTATTTGATTTTCTATTTGACATTTAATATTCATATTGAAGTCTGACTAAATTTGGATTCATGCGTGGTATGACCTATTTCTTGGGTGATGCTTTCAACAAGAACTTTTTTTTGTTATCGAAATTCAAACCCGAGAGTTTTGATTATAGGCGAAGGAATCCAATCATCTCATCACAAATTATGTCGATGAATAAGAATTTGTTAAATGTGTTTCCAAAATTTGGCAAAAAGGATAAAAGCTTGTTTTGGCTCAACTTAATAAAGTATTCCCACTATGGCACAATTTCAACTTTGATGTCCTAGTTATTACTTTTAAATACTTTTTTTATATATTTTTAATTGTTAACTATCACGACTCATAGTACTTTTTATGTAGTTTTTATATGTGAAAATTTCATTTTTAAAAAATTAAAATTGTTGAAGAGTTGTCTTATGTCAGATGAAAAAGAGGCCGACTTCCCTCTTTAATATGACCTTAGACAATCACTCCTCATAAATAAACTTCTGGGATTGAATCAGGCCCAAAATTTATTTTCTTTAACAAATTTGACATTCGAACTCTAAATCACGACAGATAAATTGAAACGCTTAAGCACCAGGAAACCAATTCCCCCCGAGGTGCAATAACTTAGCCTAGACCTAATGTATGTTCAAGAAAGCTAGTAAATACATACAAATACTAAATTTCAAACACAAGCCAACATTTTAAAATCCAAAATTCATAAAATTTAAATTCTGAATCCACGTCGCATTATTTTGGTTGGTCCTCCTTTATCATCCAGATCGTCGTCTATGGGCCACTAAATATAATACTTGGATACTACTTTTTATCTATAGAACTTGGAAGTCATTTTTAGTGGTTATGGCTTTACCTATGATGGGTACAGGATATACTCATGTTTTGTATTTTTGGCTTCATGATTGAGGGCAAAGAAATTTATAATGATTATGCAAATCATTACACTAATTTTGAACTGTTATGATCAATCATATGCTTCATAATTAAAATTTATTACTCTTTCCGTCCTAATTTATGTGATGGTGTTTAACTATCTACGTAGTTTAAGAAAGAAACAATCTGTTCGGATGGTTATTACGTATTGTTCCATAATGTATCATATTATATTGTATTGTATTGTATTTTATCATGTCTTATTGTTTTAACAAATACTCTATTATTCTCCATCGTTACATAACGTCATACATTTATAATTTGAATAAAAAGAATACAACAAAAGTAGGTTATGAGGCAGAGATATTATGAAAAGATAAGGTAAAGGATAAACTAGAATTACTAAATAATAAGTGAAGATAAATGAGAAGAAAATATTAAGATAATGACGCAATCACGCCAGATCGATTATTACACGAAATAGGTCTTTTCATCGTTAGCTAGGAATTGATTTAAACAATATGATATAATAAAATTTAAGTAACAATCAAAATAAACATTATATTTAAACTAACACAATACAACGGGTATCAACCATCCCATCTGTGTTAGATCCTCAATAGATACATAATGTTTGGAGAATCCGAGAGTATGATACTATTTTAGGACAGACTAAAAAGAAAAGTAGGATCCTCAATAGATACATAGCGTTCGGAGTATCCAATTTGCTCCGAGCAGCATAGAGCATGACACTCTTTTAGAACAGATTAAAAAGAAAAGTACGAAACATAATTTAGGATGAAAGGAGTAGAACTAAAGCAACTTTGACATGATAGATGGAGGCAATAGTAAAGAAAGTTCCTTTTTGAGTTGTGAATTATTGTAAGCTTCCTTTTAACTTGGGGAAAATTCATAGTGAAGTTGGATGAGATAGTCTCAATTCTCTCTATATATAAGGTAATTAACTTATGTTCAAGAATATATCCCATCTTCCTTCCATTTCATTCTTCAACAATATGGCTAACTCTATTGCCTTATGCTTCTTATTCCTTGCTACTATCTTTTTGCCATTTACCATGTCTAATTCTGAAACTTATATCATCCATATGGATTTATCAGCCATGCCAAAAGCTTTTTCTAGCCATCATAGTTGGTACTTGTCCACTCTTGCTTCTATATCAGATAGTTCAAATCTTGGTTTGGGTGCTAAGAGAAGTCCCCTTGTGTATACTTATACTAATGCCATTCATGGTTTTAGTGCAAGTCTTTCTCATTCTGAGCTACAAGTTATCAAGAATTCACCAGGATATCTTTCTTCAACTAAGGACGTGACAGTTAAAATCGATACGACTCATACGTCTGAGTTCCTTGGCCTGAATTCCAATTCTGGTGCATGGCCTAAGTCAGATTATGGGAGAGATGTTATAGTTGGCATAGTTGATACAGGGGTTTGGCCAGAGAGTAAGAGTTATAATGATAATGATATGGACGATGTTCCGTCAAGATGGAGAGGTGAATGTGAAAGTGGAACTCAATTTAACTCCTCTTTGTGCAACAAGAAACTCATTGGCGCGCGTTACTTCAATAAAGGCTTGATTGCTAACAAACCGAATATCACCATCGCGATGAATTCAGCTCGTGACACAGCAGGACATGGAACTCACACGTCTTCGACAGCTGCAGGAAGTCGTGTTGAATCTGCATCTTATTTTGGATATGCACCTGGTGCTTCCACAGGCATGGCACCAAAGGCTCATGTGGCAATGTACAAGGCTTTGTGGGATGAAGGGACAATGTTGTCTGATATTCTGGCTGCAATTGATCAGGCAATTGAGGATGGAGTGGATGTAATATCGTTGTCGTTAGGCATAGATGGTCTTCCGCTATATGATGATCCGATAGCGATTGCTGCATTTGCTGCAAAAGCCAACATTTTAAAATCCAAAATTCAT
>DF358545.1:883-14745 GCA_000787875.1 Solanum virginianum
AGCTTCTGTTTCTGGTGAGGTTCCTGAGTGAGAGTATTGTAATATTTCTCCAAATTAGTGAAATTCTGCTACCTCCCGTGGATGTAGGCAAATTGTCGAACCACGTTAAATATTGTGTCTCTGTCTTTGTTTATGATTTCATATTCAATTTGAATTTCAAACGCTTCCGCACAACAGTAATTACATAAAGTACTCAAACATTTGATTATACTGAAATTTGCTGTTCTCTTTCCGGTGTATGCTTTATCTTACCTTTTTCAACTTTTTTTTTTTGGGGGGACTATTTTAATTAGTATTTGGTGTTTAATATTCTATCAGTATTAAATTTTGCTTTCAATGCTTGTTCACACCTTATTGAAGAATATATAAAAGCATATCAACTTTGATAGAAGTCACTTTTCTTTTTATTTTACTAGTTTTTGGGAACGTGCTTTGCACCTTTATCCCAAAATATATAATATAAATTATTTGTAGAGTAATTTTATGAACGGCAAACATATAAAGCCTATTTATACTCAATATCTACAGTTTGGATAATTATATTTAGTAACTATAGTTATAGCAGCATTTGTATACATTTGTATAGTTTACTATACAATTCACAGTTTTTGTATAACGTTTGTATCTTTTACTATATGAAATTCATGCACAACATCTGTATAATTCACTATACAATTAACAGTGTTTGTATATTTCGCTATACAATTTAATTCGCACATAGCTTTCGTATAATCGCACGTAATATTTATATAAATCGCATAACTTACACAAAACTCAAACTGTAATTACAGCTAAATATTTATTGCAAATTCTAATTAATTAAAACTATAATTATATTCGCTAATTAACTAGTACGTATTTACTTATCCGCATATTTTTGTCCTTTGTTATATATACTAACTTTTTCTAATAAAACCCATGTTGGACCCATGAACCGGAGCAGCCGAGTCCAAAAGTTAGCTCATTCTAGAATGACTAGATTGCGTCAGGCGTCGACTTCTCCTCTAATTTTCTAATGACCAAAACTCTGAATATAAAAGGAGTGAAAAAATGGCGTTTTTGAGATCAATTGTGACCACAAAAACTACCGCCATTGCTGCTGCTATTCCAGCTGCTGCTTTTGCTGTTTCTTCCATTTCTTCATCTTCCCACTTCGAACGTCCGTCGAAAAATCTAGAATTTGGCTCAATTTCTAGTTCAAATCCGATTTCCCAATTAAGTTTCGCGAAGAATCTACAAAAACCCAGTCCTCCTTCAGCTCTTCATATGGATGCGCCCTCTTCCAATCAAAGAACTTACTCCGAGGTAATAATTTATCCCTCAGCTCTTCTATTTTTGTTTATTTGTTGCTGATTCAACATATAAGAAACTGGAGAATCTTACAGCCTCAATTGGTTGTAGGTCTTACTTATATTGCAATTTCACACCTTGTGATGCGCCTGCTTCTTTTAATTTTAGATCCACCTATCCTTTCCTTAATCCACAATACAACAATAACAACAGAACTAGCAGAATCGTGTGAGGAGGTAAAATGTAAGCGGAGCTTATCACTAACTCATAGAGAGATAGAGAGGCTGTTTTTAATAAACCCTCGTACTAAAAGAATCGAGTCTAAAAGAATCGAGTGTCATAAGCAGAAGGTACTAGATATTGAAAAAAAAGGGAAAAGGAGAATTACTAATAATGAAAAATGAATGCTCATATGTAAATATGATAATAGTAAACAAATATAAGACGAATAATGACAACCTAGGAGGTAGAGACATCACTTCTCCTACTAACTTACTATGTCATAAAGTCATATATTGGCCTACTCATACTAGTCTATTAACCTTCTACCCTGATACGCAACCTTCACAATGACAAACTAATATATTTGTTTGTTTGTTTGTTTTTTGGTGTATTGATTCGGCTATAGTTCTAATTTAAGTAATGTGTTTTTTCATTTGCAGAATGGAGTTGCTTTACCTGAGTTGCTGGTAAGTTCTTCCTTGGAAATTTTTCTATGTTGTTTTTGTTGAGAGGGAAAATGAGAAAATTGTTGGTGTTCTTTTTGCATATCTGGAGTTGTATTGGTAAATTAATAGAGATTCTTGTACTGGTAAAGAAGTCTAATTATGGTAAATTTGGTAACTTTGTACTTTGGGTAGTACGACATATAGTACTACATTTGATATAAGGAAATGTACAATCATAGAGTAGTACGACCAATCTTTTTCTCCTCTGCTTTTAGGTCGATCAAGTAACATCTTAGGTGAGAAGAGAGGAACAAGAGCCTTATATAATGCTGCTACAAACAATATTCACCTGTCAATAAAAATCTGTAGTTCTGCTTTTGAATTATATTGCTGATAATACGAGACTCGAGAGGGTTCTTTTTCTTCTTGATTAATTGCTTAGGTACATTGATTGTGTTGGCTGTAATGTATTAATTTGTCAAGGACGATGAACTTTAATGGGGCTTTTCCCCTTATAATCTTGATGGCTTAATGTAGTCCATATTTGTTGGTTATTAAGGCTTATAGTTTTGGGGGTTTGCATTTGTTTTTATTGGTTTCTGTGAATTGATACATTATATTGCATGGTTTTTGCTGTTTTCCGTGTTAAACTGATTTTGTTGACTAATTGCTGACAGACAGAGTTTATGGTGGACATGTCGTGTCAAGGCTGTGTTAATGCAGTCAAGAGCAAATTGCAGACTGTTGAAGGTAAGCTCTGAAAAAATGTCATGCCGTATCATGAGGCTTTTTGTGTAATACAACAGTTTGTTTTAGTTTGAAAGAAATCTTTTTTGTGTCTTTTAGGAGTTAAGAATGTGGATGTGGACCTCGATAATCAAGTAGTAAGGATTCTTGGATCTTCACCTGTGAAGACTATGACGGAAGCCTTGGAGCAAACAGGTCGAAAAGCCCGTCTGATTGGACAAGGAGTACCGGATGGTATGTTCCAATCTTAAATCTATATGTATCTATCATTTTTCCTCAGCATATAAAAAATATTGTGGAGCATTATGTCTTCACATGACAGCTATTTTAACTGGATGAGCAGAGCTATGTATACTTATGATTGTAGTATATGATGATGGCAGTGCTGAAGGTTAAGAAGGTTTCGAAAAAGAGATATTATGCAGTTCTCTAATGAGCTTCAGCCTTCTCAGATTTTTCTGCTTTATTTCTAATGCAATGCGTCTAACGTTTGTTTATGTTGAACCATCTGTGTAGATTTCCTTATATCTGCTGCTGTTGCTGAATTCAAAGGGCCAGCTATTTTTGGTGTTGTTCGCTTTGCTCAAGTCAATATGGAATTAACTAGGATTGAAGCAAACTTCAGTGGCCTGTCACCTGGAAAGCATGCTTGGTCAATTAATGAATTTGGTGATTTGACAAAGGGGGCAGCTAGTACGGGGAAATTGTACAGCCCAGTAAGTAACATGCAAAATTAGCATTTATTTATGTTGAATATGTTAGACTGCAATGTATTTTATCCTTGCATTGAGAAAGAGAGAGAATCGCGATCCATAACATTAATTAAGCAATCATGTTTCAACTCATCTCACTTGAGGATGCTTTTAAGTGCTTGGACTATGATAGAAATACTTTTAAGGGGTCTGTTGTCAATGAAATGCATTTACTACCATTCTGTTAGTTATGGAATCGTGACTGTCTGGATACTAGATATCGTTTGTCTAGATACCTGTGAAACTTTTCCTTTCTCTTTGTCCTCTGAACGATGAAATAAGCATCTATCAGGTTTGTTATGTTACATTTTTCTTTATGTTGGACTGTCAAATGGAGCCAAATATATGGTAAAGTTCTAATGTATGATTGGTTTCCTTATGCCTAATATATGTTGCACCCCCACAGACTGTTAACTGCACTTCTTATGTGTTTTTCCATTATTCAGCCGGTCGGTGACCTGGGAACACTGGAAGTTGATGAGAAAGGTGAAGCATTTTATTCTGGTGCTAAAGAGAAGCTAAGAGTTTCTGACCTGATTGGGAGAGCTATATGTCATGGACCTAGAACTCACGCTATATCTTCCGTGCGGCACTAGTCGATTTGCTCAAGAATCTTTCACGATCTTTCAAATACTAGTAAGCCAGGGCTTACAACAGCAGTGATAGCTAGAAGTGCAGGAGTTGGTGAGAACTACAAGAAACTTTGCACTTGTGATGGTACAACTATTTGGGAAGCAACCAACAAACTCTGAACAGTTTACTATCTTTAGAATCATTTGTCATTGTATACTACGTCTGTATCATTTTCACAATCAACAAGCTTTTAAGCTGGATGGAGCAGGCTAATGTAACAAAATAAATGTCGTCATTTGTTGATCTATCATTTCTTTGGTTCCTATTTAGCAATTTCTCCATTTCAATGAGAAAACCTAGTGAATTGAACTTCAAACAAAGCATCAAACTCAAATTCCAGTCGTGTTGAATACTGAAAAAATGCAAGTGATGAATTTGAAATCCCATATTGCACGCCAGGGTCACTCAGTGACCCTGCCATAAGAGGAACGATAGTCATATGTTTGGCAGGTGGTGGTGTTACGAGGGTTGAAATGGACAAGCTGTCGAGGAGGGCTCGATCTTACCTTATCAATCGTAATTGTACCAAACCTCTACCAATTAACTACCATCTTACCTTATCAATCGTAATTGTACCAAACCTCTACCAGTTAACTACCATGAAGAAAATAAGAGTTAGAGAGAGAATTTTTTTCTACCGTCAAAATTTATCACACACTGTTATGATATTTGATATTACAGATGAAGGCAAAATTATAAAATCAAGAACAAAGTTGAATTATCAACCTCAAATCTTCCTTTTACCAATGTATGAACAAACAAAAAGATATATTAGCCTTCCGTAAGGAAGTTGAAGTATGTTTCTCTCGTCTTTATATCTGCTCAATAACACTTGATAGTTCACCTTATATGATTTTGCTTTGTCAATCGTATTCCTACTTCTTTTGTATGGATTCCTCACCTTCTTCAATAAAACCCGACCCATGAACCGGTGCGGCCCAGTCCAAAGAAGGAGAGGAGTATTTATGGGTGGCCCAATAAAACTTAAAACAGCCCAATTAGCTCATTCTAGAATGACTAGATTGCGTGAGAGTTAAAAGATGGCATTTTTGAGATCAATTGTGACCGCAAAAACTATCGCCATTGTTGCTGCTATTACAGCTGCTGCTTTTGCTGTTTCTTCCATTTCTTCATCTTCGCACTTTGAACGTCAATCGAAAAGCTACAAAAAACGAGTCCTCCTTCAGCTCTTCATATGGATGCACCTTCTTCCAATCAGAAAACCTCCTCCGAGGTAATAATTTATCCCTCGCTTATATTGCAATTTCACACCCTATGATGCACCTGCTTCTTTAAATTATAGCCTTTCCTTAATCCACAATGACAAACTAATATATTTGTTTTTTTTTTGTTTATCGATTTGGGGATAGTTCTAATTGAGTGATGTGTTTTTTTCATTTGCAGAATGGAGTTCTTTTGCCTGAGTTGCTGGTAAGTTCTTCCCTGGAAAATTTTTCTATGTTATTTTTGTTAAGAGGGAAAATGAGAAAATTATTGGTGTTTTTATTGCATATCTGGAGTTGTATTGTAAATTAATAGAGATTTTGTACTGGTAAAGAAGTCTAATTATGGTAAATTTGGTAACTTTGTACTTTGGTAGTACAAAGTCCGGTACTACATTTGATACAAGGAAATGTACATTTATAGAGTACGACCAATCCTTTTCCCCAGACCTCACTTATGAGATTACGCTGGATATGTTGTTGTTGTTTGCTTTTATGTCGATCAACTAACACCTTATTCGGTGAGAAGAGAGGGACAAGAGCTTTATATAATGCTGCTACAAACAATATTCACTTGTCAATAAAAATCTGTAGTTCTGCTTTTGAATTATATTGCCGATATACAAGACTCGAGAGGGTTCTTTTTCTCCTCCATTAATTTCTTAGGTAAATTGATTCTGCTGGCTGTAATGTGATTAGTTTGTCAAGGATGATGACTTTTAATGGGGGGTTTCCCTTCAATTGAGGTATCTTTTAACGTTGATGGCTTAATTTAGCGCATTTTTGTTGGTTATTGAAGCTTTTGTGTTGGGGGTTTGCGTTTGTTTTTACTGGTTTCTTTTTGAGTTGATACATTATATTGGTGTAATATACCACAAATACAATAAATTACAGTTGAAAATAAAATGACAAAAATTGAATAAAAATTCATTCAGGCTGAGGTATAGATATCTCGCTCTCTTTAAGGAGCTTCAAGTCCACTACGGCATAATCTACACCGATCCAGTAGTAATACACTTGACTTGTCCCTTTCAGGATACAACAACCCAACAATGTTGTATGACTCAAACAACTCCAGATTAGTTGAAGAGTCCAAAGCTCCACACAAAAACACCTTCCTTTTAAGATATAATTACTCTCTTTGTATAGTGAATATAGTTGAAGACTTAGAATATTTTCTTCTTTGTCTCAACTTTGTCTCTCACTATTCTAACCTCAATATAAACACAATATAATACTTCTCATTTTCTTCACTCTATATTTTCTTGTGTCTTTTCTTTCTTCACCCAAAACAAAATAAGACCATCACTATTTATAGTGAGTAAATAAAGAGGTAGAGTAATGAGAGAATAATGCGTTAGAGGTTACAAGAGTTATATGGGAAATTATAGCCACATTTTACCACAACTTAATTTGAGAAGTAATGCACTTCAATGTGTAGTAAACATTTGCAATTCACACACATGGCAATTCATATGAAGCAAGCTTAACATATTTTAATATTAAAATGTTACTCCAACACATTATGTTGCATATCTGTTGTTTTTTTCGGCTTAAACTGATTGTATTGACAAATTGGTGACAGACGGAGTTCATGGCGGACATATCGTGTCGAGGCTGTGTTAATGCAGTCAAGAGCAAATTGCAGACTGTTGAAGGTAAGCTCTGGAAAAATGCCATGCCTTGTCATGAGGCTTTTTGTGTAATCCAACAGTTTGTTTTAGTTTGAAAGAGATCTTTTTTGTGGCTTTTAGGAGTTAAGAATGTGGACGTGGACGTCGATAATCAAGTAGTAAGGATTCTTGGATCGTCACCTGTGAAGACTATGACTGAAGCCTTAGAGCAAACAGGTCGAAAAGCCCGTCTGATTGGACAAGGAGTACTGGATGGTATGTTCCAATCTTAAATCTATATGTATTTATCATTTTTCCTTAGCATTGTAAAAAATATTGTGAAGCATTATGTCTTCACATGTCCAGCTATTTTAACAGGATGAGCAGGCGGAACGTATACTTATGATTATAGTATATGATGGCAGTGCTGAAGGTTAAGAAGGTTGCAAAAAAGAGATATTATGCACTTCTCTAATGAGCTTCAGCCTTTTCAGATTTTTCTGCTTTATTTCTGATGCAATGCATCTAACTTTTGTTTATGTTGAACCATGCTGTGTAGATTTCCTTGTATCTGCTGCTGTTGCCGAAGTCAAAGGACCAGCTATTTTTGGTGTTGTTCGCATGGCTCAAGTCAATATGGAATTAACTAGGATTGAAGCAAACTTCAGTGGGCTGTCACCTGGAAAGCATGCTTGGTCAATTAATGAATTTGGTGATTTGACAAGGGGTGCAGCTAGTACTGGGAAATTGTACAGCCCAGTAAGTAACTTGCAAAATAGCGTCTATTTATGTTGAATATGTTATACTGCAGTGTAATTTATCCTTGCATTGAGAAAGAGAGAGTCGGAATTATGCAATAATGTTTCAACTAATCTCACTTGAGTATGCTTTAAGTGTTTGGACTTGGACTATGATAGAAATGCTTTTAAGGGGTCTATTGTCAATGAAATGCATCTACTTCCATACTGTTAATTATGGAATCGTAACTGTCGGGATATCAGTTATCGTTTGTAAGGACTGTGTGAAACTTTTCCTTTCTCTTTGTCCTCTGAAAGGTGAAATAAGCATCTATTGAGCTTGTTATATTACATTTTTCCTTATGTTCAAATGGACCAAATATATGATAAAGTTCTCATGCATGGTTGGTCTCCTTATGTCTAATATATGTTGCACCAGACAGACTATTAACTGTACTACTTATGTGTTTTCCATTTTTCAGCCGTTCGGTGACCTTGGAACACTGGAAGTTGATGAGAAAGGCGAAGCATTTTATTCTGGTGCTACAGAGAAGCTTAGAGTTGCTGACCTGATTGGGAGAGCTATAGCTGTATATGCAACTGAAGACAAATCAGAACCAGGGCTTACAGCAGCAGTGATAGCTAGAAGTGCAGGAATTGGTGAGAACTACAAGAAACTCTGCACTTGTGATGGTACAACTATTTGGGAAGCAACCAGCAAACTCTGAACAGTTTATCTATGGAATCATTTGATCATTGTATAGTATACTACGTCTGTATCATTTTCACAATTGTGAAGCTCTAAGTTGCATGGAGCAAAAACTAATGTATCAAAATAAATGTCATCATTTGTTGATTTATCATTTCTTTGATTCCTATTTAACGATTTGCTCCTCTTCATCTCAATGAGAAAAGCTAGTGAATTAAACGTCATACAAAGCATCAAGCTGAAATTCCAGTTCATGGTAATCGTATTGAATACTAACTGCTGAGGAACAAACTTTTAAACATTTACCATTTTCAGACCATTCAGGAGAAGCTAGAAGTGGTCCCTGTGATTGACAAGATGAGGGAAGCGAGTCTGCAATGATTTGAACATGTGCAGAGAAAAAGTATCGATGCTCCTATTAGGAGGTGTGAAAGGTTGGATTTAGGAGTTACACGGAGGGGTAGAGGTAGATCGGGGGAGGTAATCAGACAAGATATGGTGAAACTTGATTTCACCGAGTACATGACCTTAAATAGGAAGGAGTGGAGATCGCGAATTAGAGTAGCAAGTTAATAGGTTGGTAGGAATAGATTGATGTCTGGCCATGACGTATAATAGGGTAGTAGGTTTAGTCATATCTTTATATCTTGTGTTGTCATTATCTGCCTTATATATGTTAATTTTATCGTATTTGCATACCCATCATGTGTTTTTAGTATTAGTCGTTCTTTCTATTTCCTTTTCTTTTCCTTCCCTTTCTTTCATATCTAGTTTATCCGAAACAGTCTATCTACCTCTATAAGGTAGTGATAAGGTCTGCGTACATTCTACCCTCCCCAAACCCCACTTGAGGGATGGGTATGTTGTAGAATTTCTCTAGACTGTGCAAGGAACAATCTTCTCTTTTCCTTTTTATTTCTTTTTCAAAACGATAAACTGTGTTCTAAGCAAAACACTTGTGTCTAATATACAAAAATTCAATACCAAGCAACAACAGATGCAATTGCCAGGGATGTTCACCGAGGAATGCTGATATTGTAGAAGCAGATTAGCCTAAACTAGAGAATCGCCATCCTTTCAGCGAAGCAATATAATAACATAAGTTGATATACATCAGAGAAACTATTAACTTGTCGAACTAGGTAACAACCCATCTCTTTTAGCCATCTCGTAGAGGGCAATGGCGGTTAGAGCCTTTGCATCAGCTGTGGCACGCCATAGTTTATCGTATGGAACCACGTGCACTTTAATCAGCTCACCATGGTCTCGTAGTCCAGTTTCTTTCCCTTGCAGTTGTTCGATTTTCTCTTTGCTGACATTTCCTCTGTATAGAAACAAACTGATCTCCTCATCACAACCACCCTAACAATGAAAGAACAACAAAACCACAAAAATAGCGTTAGAGAAATATAAAGGCAGAAACAATAACAGAAGGCCTCATCTTTGAATTACTAAACCCAATGTAAGGCTGCATACAATAGATCCAATGTAGTCAGGCCTACTCCGAACCTTTCCCTCTCAAACAAAAAAAGTCGGGCCTAGTTCTGGCCTGCGCACAGTGCAAGGTCCACAAAATATACCACTAATTGCACGTGCTCATGAAGCAGTATCTGATGTCATTACAGGTTCCTAACAGTAGCTCTAGCAGTGCAAATGAATCGAAACTACAGACTAAC
The DNA here is from genome assembly GCA_000787875.1 of Solanum virginianum. NCBI lineage: Eukaryota > Viridiplantae > Streptophyta > Magnoliopsida > Solanales > Solanaceae > Solanum > Solanum virginianum. The sequence goes on from DF358545.1 coordinate 10,932, forward strand.
AGAAATAGAACCATAAAATTTCTTTTTAACACTAGGCTAGATGAAACTATTATAACATATTAACTTCCATAAGAGTTTTAGCAGAAACTAGCTGTTAATGCAAATATTTCTACTTTTTCTGTTGCTATGAGACAAAATCCAAGCATGTGGACAGGGCAGTCTAAAGTCTTATAGAAGACAGTGGAAGCTTACAGGAGAAGGAAAAACTCTGCCTCCAGTTGATGCGTCGAGAAAAGCAGTGAGGTCAATCATATCATGGACATTCAGGTGTATTCCAGTTTCTTCCTCAACCTGAGACATATAGATTAAATACTTAAATTATAAGTTCAGGCTGTTCGGCCTTATAGCAATGTCAAACTCTCTGTTTTTTCCGTCCAAAAGCAAAAACCGATATATATTCAAAGTTGTAAGGATTCAAAAGCAACACTTGATTATACAGTAACCGAATATACATTCAAAGTTGCAAGTATTCAAAGCAACACTTGATTATACAGTAACCGAATATACATTCAAAAGTTGCAAGTATTCAAAGCAACACTTGATTATACAGTACAGAGCAAATAAGTTGTCAAATATGAAAAACAAATTGCTGCTTTTGATAAGGAAGTTAGGATGATCCTATAAGTATCAGTTTAGACATGCATATACAAAACATTAGCAGATTTCTGGATTCAATTAAACTTTTCAGAAAACAAGGAACTTCCATTGATTAGTTGAAAAAGGACACAATAAGAGGGTTACATTCATTATGCAATAACAAACCAATATATTAGGGAACTGAACCATGAAAAAATAAGGGAACAGCTTGTTTCACTCCGCTCGAGAAAATTTTGAGAAGGGGCTAATGTTTTGATAGAAAGGGAGAGAGAGACCTCCCGAACTGCTGTTCCAGCAAAGTCACCTTGGTCATGGTCCAACATTCCTGCTGGTAATTCCAAAATTAGCCTCCCAACTGGGACCCTAACCTTTCAAACAATTTGATTGTATTTTAGAGTTTAAAAAGTTAAAGGGACAGAAAACTTTCATAAATTTCCTGTTTTTCAACATTATACAAACAGAGGAGTTGACAGTTGGAAGACCTACCTGTTCCGTAAGCACAGCATATGTCTCACCTTCAGAATCCAAAAGGATCAACACTGCAACAGCTGGACCCCGTGCGAAGACAATACCAGGAACCTAGACACAAAAGATGGAATACTGACCGGAAAGAAATTACCCTTATTGCAGCGGAGAACAAGTTAGGAAAAAGGAATATTGAAGCAACACATCATTGTAATCTTAGTATTGTCGAGCTGTGTCACGAGTACTGTAATGTCCATCGCTCTAAGATACTAGAACAAAAGACGAAATATAAACAAAATAAATTGAGGAGCACAGCTTTAAGAGAAGCTAGTCATTGTCCGACTGAAGAATTACATATCCAAGGAGATGGAGAGATTCTATTCATATACCTTTTGACCTGTCTCCTTATCAATAATATCTGCTTTGAACTTTAGAAACCCCAAACGCTTTCCAAACATATCTACACCCTGCTCCATACATAAAAAGGAAATTCAGCTGTAAAGCAAACTTAATGTTTGCAATGGCAGGACCAAAAGCAGATGAAATTTTGTGGTTGTCGATATATCTGAACACTAGTCGCTGATAGTGCGACTCCATATTATTCCATAAGTCCCGACACGTAACATGAAGACGATTTCTTTTATATCTCCTTTAAGAGGGAAAGCATGACTAACAACTATGTTAGGGAAGAGCATAGAAATCTTTAAGGAACATAAGGTGTGCAAATTAACCTAAATATTCATTCTTCTGATAAATGTCAATTGGGCAAAACATACTTGATAAAGATACAATTAAAAGCCTCGGTATCAGTCAAGATCAAAAGACAGACCATTTTCCTCCAATTGTCCAATGTGGAATAAATTTAGAAGGGCTCAAAGCAACTCAATTTGTCACGGAGCTATTACCATATTCTGACACTCTCATTAGCCGACAGTGTAATTCATCGAAACTAGATAAGAAGAAAAGTTACCATCTTCATAGTTTAAAAGAACAACTTGAGATCGAAACCTGGATAAGAACTTGTTTTAAAGACATAGCTCCATTAGCCAGCAGTCCTGTTTCAGTTTGTATGTTCTTTAACCACTGTTTGAACAATGTGGATTCAATAGCATTCCTACAAGAAAACAGACATTTCACTCAATCCAAAACCATAATAAAAAACCTTGAACCATAAACATAAAATGCTTCCTTTTCTGAAAATCTTCCACAAACATGACTACAAATTCTATACCATGAGTAAATTATGTAACCCCAAAGAGGGGGGAGGAGGAAGAGAAAAGGAAATAGCAAGTGGAGAGAATCCCAAACAGCCACCATAGCAAGAAAAGTGCTTCCTCTTTTGTAAATTCTTGAAAACATACAAATCCTCACAACAAATGCTGTACTGAATATTGAGCATAAATAAGTTGAATGCCGGAAGGTACAATAATATAGTAACTGAAGGGGCTTCCAAACAGCTCACTTATACTGGATGGAAAGCCATCCCAAGAAAATGCTGGATTTTAACATACAAATGCATCCTTTTAAAATCATGAAAAACTTTTAGAATTGCAAATGCCATACAAAACATGATTTACTCAACTTGAATGCTAAAATAGAAACCCAAAAAAGCAAAAAGAAAGATATAATGAGTGGAGGGACATCCAAACAGCTCACTTAATCTAAAGCCATCCCAAGAAAAATACTTGATCTTTAACACAAAACATGTTTCCTTTTCTTTTCAAAATCTTAAATTCCAAGAACCAAACCTCAAATGACATACTAATAAGCGTGAATTACATAGTTGACAGCTAAAAATTGACCTCCCCGAAAGAAAGATATAACAAGTTCAGGGACATCCAAACGACTCACTTAATCCAAATCATGAGCAAGGAAAATTCTCAGTCTTCAATATAAAAGAAACTTCCTTCTTCCAAAATCATGAAAAACTTATTAAAACCCCACAACAAATGCCTGATTAAGTGTAAATTACATAAGTTGATAGCTAAAAGCAGAAACCCAAGAAGAAAAAGACAAACGAATAACACGTTGAAGGACAACCAAACAGCTCAGGTAATCTAACGATGCCTAGAGAACTGCTTAATCTTCATCATAAAAAAGACCCTTTTTTTTTCAAGTGACTTATAAAACCTACACAACAAATGCCCTATTAAGTGAGAATTACGTAAGTTGATAGCTAAAAATAGAACGGAAAATGAAAAAGAAGTAGAGGGGTTTGCCTGAAATGGGTATCGGAGACGCCGGGAGCAGCGACAACAGAAACAGGTTGATCGAGTTGAGTGGGAAGATTGATGATGTGGGTCATTTGAGAAGATGGGGTTGTCGACATTTTGACAGAGAAGGTTCCACAACAAGTTTTGAGCCAAAAGATTGAAGAAGCAGAAGAGGAAGCGGAAAAGGGGAATTCATAGAGAGGCTTCAAGAACGGAACTCCACAGCGTGGCACTGATAATCTCATGATTTCCGGCTCTGTTGTCAGGTCGTGATGAATGTTTATTTTATTATATTTTCTCTCCTTTCCAAATTAATTAAATTTTTTAATTTTTTTTAATATTCAAAAAATTTGAATTATTCAAAGTTTAAAGTAATAGCCTGTTTGGCCAAGCTTATTTCTCCCCAAAAGTACTTATTTTTTTCAATAAGTACTTATTTAAAAAAAAGGTGAGGTGTTTGGCCAAGCTTTTGGAGAAAAAAAAGTACTTTTATGGAGTAGCAGAAGCAGTTTTTGAGAAGCTAAAAAAAATAGCTTTTT
>DF358545.1:14931-32250 GCA_000787875.1 Solanum virginianum
AATTTGACGTTTAAAAGTGCTTTTTGAAAATCTTGGCCAAACACAAATTAATGTACAAAAGTGCTTTTTAGATTGATTCGGCCAAACACAAACTGTTTTTCACCAAAAGTACTTTTTCGAAAAGTACTTTTAAAAAAAGTACTTTTCCAAATAAGCAGATTTTATAAGCTTGGCCAAACAGGCTATAAATGTTTGAACCTTTTTCCATATTTACCTTTCATTTATTATTTTTTTATATTTTCTATAAAATAAATTACACTATATATTTATAATTTTATAAAAGGCAATAGTAAAAAATATGATGTAAATTTTATCTTTGAAATATTTTTCTTAATATGTGTACATTATCTCATAAATTAAATTAAAATGGGACAGAGAAAGTATATGAAGCAATGGTTTTTGCATTTTTCTAGTAAGTGTTGGATTCAAAACTAGTGTTAAAGATTCCAAATTGCATTTTTTCGTCGCATTTTATGTGACACCCTTTTAACATGTGACACCCTTTTTAACTTGTCATCTCAAAAAAAGGAAAGATTTTGTAAAGATACACACGCTCTAATGACTCATCTATGCTAAACTGCTAATTATCTCTGTCTAGTTTTATTTATACATCTCTGAAAGTATCCAGTCCTAGTACAAGAGGGAGCTGAGGGAAGTAAACTTCAAAAATGTTTCTTGACTATTTCAGCCAGCAAAATATTTGCAATTCAGTACAATCAAACATATAATCAAGTCTAAAAGTCGTATGATGTCTATGTAACAACATTTTCAATCACTTATTCATTGGAGGAGACATCACGATCCACTGCAGGATGAGCAATGGCAGAGCTGCTTCACGATCCAAACATAAACACCGAGTTGAGCAAGATAATGGGAGCCTGACAAAGTTTCTAAGAGCTAGTTGTGGTCTCCGCCAGAAGCTTAGCATAAAAGAGAAACAGCAACTTCACCCTGCAGCATGCTTCCTTTTGCCTCATTGAACTAAATCTGATGTTGGAAGTGTGAGTCCAGACCATATGACAGCACACCCAAAGTCTTCATGAACAAATGGTGAATCTCAAAGGATGCAGCTACTAAGCCAACATAATTTACACCAGACAGGTTTATGCCTTTATGGCTATCCACAAACCAATTTTGGAGGCAGCATTTGGAAGTGAGAAACTTACTCTTGGCGTTGGATGTTGAATTTGTCCTGGATTGCAGTGGTGAGCAGATTACTAGCAACAGATCCTGATAATTCAGAGAGGAAACTTCAAAAATGGAATGAATCAAGAAATCATAGGACACGGACACGTGTGATATAACACCAGAAAGCAATTCATAATCCTCACCCCTGTGTGAAATTTATAACTGTAAGTACTTATCACAACACTTCTAGCTAAACAGAAGAAAAGTCGATCAGGATTCTTCAGAATTCTTCCCCAATTGCTCGCTTGTAATACCAGTTTATATATAACCAACAATGCAATATAACCTAATACTCCTTGATGCACAGCATTGCAAGTCAATGCAGTCCAAACAATGAATATTTTCTCATCAGATTAAGGAAGCACCAATCACAGCATTAACCTTATCTTGCACATTTTTGGTCTACATGAATCCTGCATAATCATTGCCCACGATTGTTTGTTTTATTCATATGACGAAATTTCAAGGGACCAATGATTGATGGTGGACGTATATTCTTATTAAATAACAACATACCCAGTGAAATCCCATAAAGTGGGGTCCGGGGAGAGTTAAAGTCACTACCTTATGGAGATAAAAAGGTTGTTTTCGAAAGACCCTCGGCTCAAATTTATCAATCCCAAGTAACAAAAGAAAAAAAAAAGATATAACATAGCGGCTAAAACAAACTTCAGTTAAATAAGCCAAAGGTAAATTATCTCAACTATAATACACCAAGGTGAAATTCACAATTTGTGTCGATGACTTCCACATATGTTTAAAGGTCTTTCACTAAAATGCGGGCTGAAAAACTTATCACTCATGTATGGATAAAAAGGCCAAATACTCAGAAAACACTTGGTTTACTTCCTTTTTTTCAGATAGGCAAATAAGTTTACTAGAACAATGGGAAATCTACCAGGTTGCACCCAGCACAAATATGTGGTTTGGAAGATCAACATAGTTTACTTAGCCTATAAAAAGAAGTAACTTTCTCAACAGATGCGCCTTTCTCTTGCTCCAAAGCATTTTCCTCAGAGCCAAAAGCCAAGGAAAGACGCATTTTAAAGGAGTATGAACGCCAACTAATGAGACTATGAGAGTTGGATATATTGTATACCTCAGCTTTCTATAGACGTGGACTGATTTTATTCAAACTTAATGAGTCTGTAATTCCTGACATGGAATCATGTGTTTCTTTTGCTGACCGTTTTGGTGCTTTCTTGCTAGTATTTTGATAACTAAGATAAGACAGTGACTGCAACCACGAAACCAATGTCGGTTTCCGTGTGACATCATCTGATTCTGCAACATGATGATATAACTCATTGAGAATCAAATCCTGGCCACTTGAAGGTAATTTAACGATCAACTGTGCCAGCGACTTCATCAAACTAGGTAGAACCTGAGAACCAAAAAGGTAACTGTTTTATCAGCCACATCAAGTGCATCATATTGGCACAGTAGGGATTAATCGTGGCTAGGACACCTACGTCCAAGCAGCATTTTAAAGTAGAAACATCTACTCATTTTCCATTTCCAAAGCTTTTATAAAAATTCAAGAAAGACCTCCTACAAATTATACCAATTAACCAAATTTTCAAGTGAAGGAAGAAATAAGAAGTTAAACAATTAAAGTGAGGTATCACTCATATTGAATATTTGATATTCATGGAAAGCACAAGTTCTCTTATGATTGAACTAGTAACTGCACAGCATGAGGATTCCCAGTTGAGACAAACATCGTCACCACTGTACCTGTATATCAACAAGAGAAAGGAGACGAAAAAGTAGATCCAGCATCTTGAAAGGTTCCAACTCTCCATCCCAACTCTTCCACAAGTCAGTTTCTGGAGTAGTATTGGCTGAACTACAAAGGCTATCAGTTTTTTCAATGAGACAGTGGATGCAATAGAATATAGATGGGCTTCCAGCAGGCAGATGTCTAACCAGCGCAACAACTCCAGAAGCCATTCCCTCAAAAGGAGTAATTCCAGGGTACCCCTAAACTTTCAGTTAAATCAGAAAACAAGGTCAAGAATCACAGCAATTAACTTTGGTCGTTTTTATTACCTCTAAAGATCTCTTGACATAATAGAATACAAGTTGCTCCTTTAGCGTATCTCTTTCACCTGGATCAGCATCCTTCTTAGAGGACATGAAAGCGACAAACACCGAGTGCGAGGCTTTAGCCAATTTTCCAGTTGGATGCCCCATGTATCTGGTTAAATGCATTAAGGAAATTTTTATATATTCAACCAGGTTTGACTTTACTACTTGTTTCTAGATCTATCCATCTGATGCAGGATACAGGAACATGGTTGGAGCCAGCACCTTGCGGAATACAGAGGCTGGTATACATTCTACGCAAGTCGGGATTACTCGCAGATAAAATAAAATCCTAGCAGTCTGCACTTCATCAGTGGTCCATATATATTCCATTTTCTGAAAGCTAGAAGGTACTGCAAGGAAAAAGGTGATGTTTTGTGAAAGACTGTAATATAGCAAACATATTGGCAACTAAAACATGCAGGAAAAAGTAACAACCAGCTTGGTTTGTCAAATCATCATAAGATGGAATAGATTCCACGAATGAGACACAGGCATGTTCATTCTCCTGAACCCTTGTAACAACTGCTCTGATTGTATCCATATACTCTGGCAAACGCATTCTGCGGAAATATTCCATACAAGAAAATGCAACTAATATCCTCACTGAAAGTCTCATTTGAATTTCTTGGGGAGCACTTAAACTTAACTTGTGCTTTGTTACTGCCAAGGCAAAGACCACAACCATGAAGAAAGCAGATTCAGCAATTTTCTCCAGATTCCCCAACAGCGCCTCCTCCCTACCTCCAAGCATCAAAGCAACCTTCCGATGCCACATATAGACATCTCGACAGTAATTCCATATGATATCCTCTACTGCACTTCGGTTTTCTTCATCAGCCATGGCATACTGATTGCAAAAGACACCAGTTATGGCACCTGCTTCCTTAAAAATAATGTTATCTAGATGTTGCTGAAGCTCACTGAGAACTAATCCCACCAAGTTTCCAGAAGGAGATTCTTGGATTTTAATATAAATACTTGGCAAGGGGAAGATTTCAGTTAACAAAGCTGTAGTGAGGCATAGAAACACATGAGGTTGGTAAGAAAATGGTCCACTTTTAGATAAAGCTAATGATATACACTGTAACAGAAAGGACTTTCTTGGCTCCATTGTAGCATAATCAGCATCTCCAGCATTAGAAACTAAACCGCGTGCAATAATCTCGATTCGTTCCTCTGCAGAAATCTTTAGGTCAATTAGTCCTTTCTGTTTAGATCTATTGATGACTCTCAGTACTCCAGCAGCAGCCATGACTACAGCAAACAAAGAGAATGCTGGTCGTGTATTTTTCAGTACCTCTTTATTGAAAAGATCAATCTTGTCTGTGGAGTGAGTATTGATAAGATTTGAAAAACTCCATTCTATCAGATGCAGTATCATGAGCCCACTATACAAACTAGCAGAAGGGCCATCAATTTTATCCCACAATTCCATTAAACAATTAAGAACTCTAACAAAATAAATGTTCACTGTAGAAGATAGAGCATAGCCAATTCCTGCAAGAACATTTGCAGTTGTCCTTTCTGACAAATGGATCAATCTATAGTCCTCTTCAAGGAGTTGGCAGAGCAATTTTAAGCAAACTGTTTTAGATTTTTCAGATGCTGAAGGTACAAAAGAAAGAGCACCAAGGAGAAGAACACCTTCAGAGAAGAAAGATAAGCTTTTATTTGAATGAATATGTCCAGAGAAAAGGTGCAAGAGGACCTCAACGGCTGAATCAATGACCCCAGGAGAATGTCTCGATGATTTCCTAACCCAAATGTATAGAAGCCTGACAAACAAAGGATACGACTCCTGTGGAAGGGACACTTTTTGCGAGGACAAAATAGACAACAGAATCTTTGCTTGTGGATCAGCAATATATAGAGAGAACTGAACACCGACGAGGGTCCTTAGTGATTGGAGGTGATTTGAGTGAAATGCCTGATTTTGAAGCAAGTCCCTAAGATCAGCCCATGCTCGGATGATAGCTTGGGCTGATGCCAAAGAAGGATGTTTCAGCGTCACATTCTCCTGGGTGCCACTGCTTCTACATAGCCATTCTTCAAGGAATACAGATTCAGGTTTCTATGCAATAGAATATAGATGGGCTTCCAGCAGTGGGTGCCACTGCTTCTACATAGCCATTCTTCAAGGAATACAGATTCAGGTTTCTTTGCCATCATGTAAATTATGCAACTGCAAAACGAAACATTGCAAGTAATAAATAAAAAAGACTGCTACATGCACTAAAGCATAATGGACATAGCTAGGATCCCACTAATTTTTTACCGAAGTCTCATCAATGAACCTTGATCATCACAAAATTTGGTCCAATTCCAGGTACAAGATTTAGGTGACTAAAGTTGCCCACCACCTAAATGACATATATCTTTCACAACAGTTAAACCTAGCTCCATGGAAACAGAAGTAACTACTAATGCTTTGCTTTCAAAAGGATTATCCCCTTTATAGCTGGGATTAAAGAGCAGTAGGGGGTTAGCTTTGATCAGGTTTCTTGATAATATTATTTAACAAGGGATTATGTTACCCAATGAAAATAGAAAGAGGAAAGTTAGAGTCTTAGGGGTTGTTGGTGTGAGGTATAAGTTATAATAATCCCGAGATAAAATGTAGGATTATTTTATCCCATGTTTGGTTGGAGGTATAAGGTAATTCTTGGACTATTTATCCCTCCATTTTTGCCTTAGTGATGGGATAAGTTATCCCATATATATGGTGGGATAACTTATCCCAAGCTAACTTTCCAAGGATTAATTATCTTGGATAACATGTTGCCAACTAAACAACCCCTTAGAGATAACATTTTTGCTCTAGTCTTCTGAATGGATCAAAGTGAAGAGGTAAAAGAATGACAGTATATACTCAAAAAATTGAATAAGGGAAAGGTTCCTTCCTTCACAATTTCAAACTCAATATGCAACAAATAATAGTGTTTCCTGACAAGTAGGACAATTTCCTATATTTCTTTCCAGTAAGTTGATTTCCAAAGAAAGCAAAACTGACAACCTAAGGTTTCTCTAATCAACAATACATTTAACCTAAAATAAGAGAAACATGTAATGGAATTGTATAACTAAGCAAAATTCCGAAACCTTAGCTAGTGTTTGGTCATAGATTTTGAAAATTCACCTTCAAATATTTGTTTGGCCATGAAATTTGATAAATAATTTTCATGTTCCCAATTGGGACTACCACTCATAAAACTTTTTTTTTTTTCCTAGTACATGTCCAAACACAACATCAAAAGCTCAAATTTTCGAGTTTCAACTTCAAAATTGATCTTAGTAGCAACATAAAGGGAACCCCCACCCCCCACCCACCCCAAAAAAGGAACAGTAGTCCGGCAAATTTTAGAGTTAGAAACCACTCAGAAAGCAAAAAGTTATTTACTTTCTAACAACATTAACCTCTCTTAGGACTTTCGTCGAACAGGAAGCGTTCAGCAGATGAAACACTTCAATTTCAATATCTAACAGCAGTTTTATGTATATCAAATGAGACAAAATCGACCACAATAAGTTGAACATGGAAAATCACTAACACCCACATAGAAAAAATCGAAACTTTACCTCTTCTACGAGCTGTCACATGAATGCCAAGCTTCCTGGGTTCCCAAGAAGCTTCAAAAACAGCAAAAAAATCAAGAAAGTTTTTTGTGTTTTATAACTTTTAAGTCAAAAAAAAAAATAGACCCTTCAATTACAAAGAAGAAACAATTTGGGGCAATTATCGTCAATTGACAATTTTTTTTTCTTGTTAGACACAATTTTCAAGAAACTTTTTTTGTATAATCCATTTTGAAGTGAGAAAAAAAAATCAAAATTCAGTGATTTATTAATATTTTTGGTTGAATTTCTTATTACAAAAAACTGATTTTAAAATTTGATATTAAAATATTTTGAATTTTGAATTAGATTTTAAATTTTTACTTTAAATTGTCAAATATCTTAAATTACACCTTATATCTAACCTCAACCATTAAGTTTACTATGATTCAAGAATCGCATGTATTTTCGAGTTGATTTCTCAAAAATTTATCATTTTCTTTTTTATTGGCTAATTTTGAGAGGTTTAAATCACATAATTTTAACATATATTAGACGCTTAAAAGAAACTTCATTCAAATGAAAAATGTGTTAAAAGATATATTGATATACTTTGCCTAACTTAATCATACGACACTTCCCCTAATTTGCATTGGTTCAATTTAATATTTCACAAGTTAAATACTATAATAAATTTGTGTTATATTTCAAAATTTACGCAATGATAAAAGAATTTTTTTTTTTGATGTTTAATATTCATATTAGAATTTAATTAAATTTGAATATGAATTAAAAGTTTCACATTGAGAATAAAACACTTCCTAACAAAGACGACTTTATAGCTAAGAAAGACTCGATAATGTAAAATTTCTTATTTTCTTGTTTTTGTTATCTTGGAGACTTGGACTACTCTCACAGTTTGTCGTGAGATGGTTTACAAATTTTTTACTTTTGTTTAATTAGAATTTTCAAGTTTGAATTTTTGAAATAATTTCTGTTTATCGAAAGCAATGCTTCCAAAAACATGTCTCATAATATATAAATTTAAATTTAATTAAAAACAGTCTCTGTATCTTTATGAGGTACTGATAAAATTTGCATACATCTTATCCTCTCCAAATACTACTTATGAAACTTTACTGAATATATTATTATTATTGTTAAATTAAATCGAGTAATACAAATACATTTGGCAAACCCAACAAAAGGTTAAGAGCCCCCACCATCCAAAAATAAGAGCTGCCAAATTTTTTGACCATGTCAGAAGCTTGCTGTCTTTGCCAGTATTTCACTGTTTTTATCTGAATCCTATTTGCACAACGCACAATATCAGCACCACACAATTAGTAATATTAAAAAGACACAAAAGATTTTGAGAAGAAGAAAAAAATACGATCAAAATATGATGGAATTCAAAATCTCACCTCCCAAAATATTGCTACCAAAAAAGTCTGCTGCAATGGTACTCCTTTTTGCTTGTATATATGTTTTGTATATTTTGTATAAAAAGGGCCAAAACTATGCTATGTCATTATATTTGTTAACAATTTTGTGCAGAGTCAAATGGAGAAAAAGGAAAATGTTCAATTGAAGTTGGGCTAAATCTTGAGCTTGGCTACTCAAAATTTAGTACAGATGGATATGGATTTACATTTCTACAAAGGCAAGAATTAGAGCAACAATTTTTCATCTACAAGTATATAGAAGCAGGGCTACCTCTTCCCTCACATCTCATTATTCCTATATGCAAGTCTTTTAATTGCTCCTTGAAAGGTCTTCATGATGGTAACTATCCACATTGCACCAATGGTAAGTTTCCACCTAAAACCTTCTAGCATTCTCATTCATTGTTCTTTGACGATGGGCAGAAGACTGGTTGTAATGATAAAAGTCGTCATCATGTGACTAGAAAGTCATGAGGTTAATTAAGTTGTGGAAAACGATCTTTTGCATTAATGTAATAAAACTACATACATGTGATATAATGTAGTCCTACTATTCTTTGAATTCGTGCATAATAACTAAAGCTTAGTGCAACGAGTTGCTTTTTTTAACGTTGATAGATTCATGGTAACATGTATAGTTTAGTGTGTGTTAGAAAGAAGAAAAATTACGCCAAGAGGATTCAACTGACTTATACATATGAAAAATAAAGAAGGTGGAGCGTGCTAAATTGACAAGCACAGATTTGCAGCTCTAAAGAATTAATAGTAAGAATAATCCTTGAATAAACTGCAAGTATAAATTGTATAACAGAAAAGATAGATTTGAAAGGAAAAAAAGATGATATTATTCGGCTTTCTTCTCACAGTACATTAATTGGCCTTTTATCCAATTCCTAGAGTTAGTTGAGCTATTAACTAACATAATTCTGGAAAAGACCTAATAACCCCTGTTGACGTGTATTTAGCTAACTAACCTAACTAATTCCCCTTTTATCTATTTTCTGTATATAACATAAAGTTAATTTATACTCTACTTACCTAGTAGTATAATTTTTCAACGAAAATGTTTCCAATGAACGATTATACACCCCGCTGACAATGCATATAACTCAAGCTCTATTCTTTTAACGAGTGTACAAAAATCTTTGAAGACTAATAATATGAACCAAAAAGTACTAACGTTTTTTTTTCTGAGATTTTTTCAGGGATGGGGTATGGAAACTTGTGTTGGGAACATAAAAGTAGCATGGAAGCAGAGCCAAGAAGATGTAGGAGAACTGATGGCAAGAAATGGAGATGTAGCAAAAGTGTTGTCCAAAATCAGAAATATTGTGAGAAGCACATGCATAGAGGCCACCAGCGTTCAAGAAAGTGTGTGGAATTAACAACAAATCTATGTTGTTCGGACTCATAAATATTGTCACATTCATGTTAGATACCCAAAAAATGCACTACTTTAAAAAATATCCGACATATACCAGTCGATATTTTTGAAAAGTCTGACTAACATAGATCAGAATTCAAAACCAGACACGACCAGTTTCTCCATTGCGCCATCAATAAATTAATAATCACCAATAGAAGTCGTTCAACTGGAGATTGTGTAATTCTTCTAGAGATTTGAGTTTGAATTTCTCCTTGTAACCAAACGATATCTCTTCTTTTGTGATATTTCTAGTTATGATTAAATTGAGGGAATAAATAATTTCGAACTATGATGTAATGAACTAGACAATGAAGCTAGTCGTTTTTTTAATCACAATGATATCAACTTCTGAATATTTTGATTATTTTATGGAGTACCTACTATTTCTCACGAGCACATATATCGAGTAACTCTATATTATAATCTTGAGATTATGAGCCGAATATCCAAATGGCCCCCAAGACTTAAATCAAAAGGGAAAAAGATGATTTAATTTTCAAAATTATATCCATCATTAGGCCATACTATTAAATGCATCAATCTTGTTATAGAAGGCTATAATAATGATTAAGTTTTCCTTTCTTGTTTAGCAAATTGAAGGGCCAATTAAATCTTCTTTTTGACAGTACCATTTGCTCTGTCAACCAACAATCTTGATTGCCAATTATTGAAGCATTGCTTGGAAAAAACATTCAAAAATGTATAAGAAAACAGCATCAAATTTCACTTAATATCCACTTACATCTTAGTTATTAGTATTTATCTCCAACATGAATGCAAAACTTCTACAAGCAAACAAAAAAGAATTTCTTTGTCAACACAATGTGTTTGACTTTGATCTAAATTGACTAGTATAACCACATGAAAAAATTTCAGCAATGAAGTTATCTCCTTCTACGGCATGTTGTTATCATCACTGTCATATCCCATACGTTACTTAGTCATCTCTGTTTCACTGCAAGTCAGCACCTCTGAAAGAAACTGAGAACTTTATTGAGTGCTTCGCTGCGAGTCAGCTCCTCCTAAAAAAAATGGAGGACTTCATTTAGTTACCTATGATGATCAGGCTATTCCCCTCCCCACCACTCCAACCACCCACCCCCAAAGTAGGATGAAATATAGGGGAATATTAAGACAGACAATTCCTATTGGTCCACTATAACAGCTCACACGCTTAAACAGCACGTGCTACAGTGCATATGGTACCGACACTTTCTTCACAGCTATAATCATAAAAAAAAAATTATTTTTTTGAATTTATATTATTATTACAGTATTATTTTATATTATTATTATTCTACTCAATTTAATTCTCATTCAAAGGCCAAGATTACTTTCCCAATTTGAAATCTAAATCTTGACCCTTCAATTAGATCAAACCTCAAAATTTCCCACCAACCTACCCTATCTTCTACACTACCCCAGATCTCATACCCCATTTAGCCAAATACTCTAAAACTTCAGCTCAGTAGCAACCCCCTTATATTTTCTTGAAATTCTATTGGGTGTTTAGTACATTAATAGTGTCAAGACTCATAAAAATTGAATCTTTATAGTGTGGGAAGTTGCTAGAAGCATTGTAATGGTGGAGGCACAGTCATGGACAACAAGAAGGGGAAGCAATCCAAGATTGGAGTCACCCCAAGATCAAGTCTTGGATATGCCAGTAACCCCAACTGCTGAAATCAGGCAGCAGCAGTATTTTAATGGAGGGATAAGTTCATTGGTGTCACCAAATGTACTTACTGCTCTTATAATTGCTTCTTGGTACTGTTCCAACATTGGGGTGTTGTTGCTCAACAAGTATCTTTTAAGTTTTTATGGTTATCGTTACCCAATATTCTTGACCATGTTGCATATGTTGTCATGTGCTACTTATAGTTTAGTTGCTATTAAGTGGCTGGAAGTTGTTCCTTTCCAGCAGATACATAGCAGGAAACAGTTCTTCAAGATTTTTGCTTTGAGCGGTATTTTTTGTTTTTCTGTGGTTTGTGGTAATACTTCATTGAGGTATCTTCCTGTATCATTTAATCAAGCAATTGGTGCTACTACCCCATTTTTTACTGCTATTTTTGCTTTTGTGATTACTTGTAAGAAAGAAACTGCTGAGGTCTATTTAGCTCTTGTTCCTGTGGTTCTTGGTATTGTTTTGGCTAGCAATAGTGAGCCATTGTTCCATTTGTTTGGGTTCTTGATGGCTTTAGGTTCAACTGCTGGGAGAGCCTTGAAATCTGTGGTTCAGGGGTTGTTGTTATCCTCTGATGCTGAGAAATTACACTCCATGAATCTGTTGTTATACATGGCTCCAATGGCAGCAATAATTTTGCTTCCTTTTACACTATACATAGAGGGGAATGTGGCAGCAATTACAGTGGAGAAAGCAAGGGGAGATGGATTTATGGTTTTCTTGTTGATTGGTAATGCCACTGTTGCTTATTTGGTAAACTTGACTAATTTCTTGGTTACAAAGCATACAAGTGCCTTGACACTGCAAGTTTTGGGGAATGCCAAGGCTGCAGTGGCTGCAGTGGTGTCAGTTTTGATATTCAGGAATCCAGTGAACATCATGGGCATAACAGGATTTGCTGTGACAGTAATGGGTGTGGTGCTTTACAGTGAGGCAAAGAAGAGGTCTAAAGTAACAGCACACTGATGATGAATTGTGATAGTTTGGAAGATTCAATCTTGATGGTGCCACACAAAGGTACAATTTTTTTTTTGTTTTTGATCTAATTAGAATTCAATCTGGTTTAGTGGTTGGATTGTATTCCACTGTATAGGAAGAAAGATGGGGTAAAGTGGAAAAAGGTTTATGTGCTATGCTTTTTTTCCTCTATATAATTGTTCTTGATTTGGGGTGGTTTAAAGAGAATAAAGTTGTCTCTTTTACTTTTCCCCTTTCTGTAATTTTATACTCCTTTGATGCAACTACAACAAAGAAAGACTGATTCTTTAGATATTGTTCTCTATATGTACTATTTTGGTGGGAAAATTGTCCTCCCAATATCTTTTGTCCAAACACAAGTTTATTTTCCTACTCTGTATTGTTATAATTGATTCTTAAGATGGCATTTTTAGTGTCAATCTTTCAAAACTAACGTACCCAATGAAATCCAACAAGTGTGATTTGGGCCGGGTGATGTGTACGTAGCCTTCAAGATAGCGAAGCTGTTTCAGATGGATCCTTGAAAGGTTGGCGATCTGGGATTTCGCTAAAGATCTAAGTAATCAATTAGTTGTATAGCAAGTATTTCAATAATCAAAATGATGCAAGGTCATTTTACTTTCAAATACTAGATCTGCCAGCCAAGAAACAGATTGAAATGTTGTATCTATTGATATCGCTGTTTGTTTTAGAAAATGACTACATGGAAAATTGTGGTGCACAACAGTCATGAGTTGCATTGATTGCTTGCATTATTTGCCAAGTCTTGTAATTGGATCTTAGTTCACCAATTGCTGTCACTATTGCCATGTTTCTTTCATTGCCCCACCCTGGTCTCCATTTAGATAGAATGACCTAAAGTCTTCAACCATTTGCAGCTTGTTTGTAGCTTCCAAAACTTCCCAATTATTGAGTATGTCTGTTGCATATGAGAAACTTGATAGGAAATGTCCCTACTGCTTTTAAGCTTTAACTTCAAGAAAGTAGATAGGTATTGTACCTTCTACTTTCCGGTGAAGGAGGTTCGTCTCAGATGTGGGATGAACCCCTTTCCGCCCCACTAACTCCGTCCCCTGATGGAACATATTAAAGACTTGATCAAGAAACTGCCATGAAGGGAATTGTGGTATATGCATTAGTCTAATCTAACATGAATACACTTCTACTAAGCTTCATATCAAGGTTCTTGGAAGAACTACTTAGAAAACAAACCGGATAACTTCTTGTATTTCGAAAAGGATTGTTAGGAATTTTTATGCGTTAAGTTGACCTACAACAACAGACAACTTTCTATATCGAGTAAGCTATTTGTGTAGAATAGCAAGGGGCAAGGTACTATTTATGGTAACATGTAGATTAGATGTGTTATTTTGCTTTTGCTTTACTCTTTGTGTGGTAACATATGTAGGTAGTTAGCTACATAAAGTAAAATATTTTATAGTATGATAATGAAAATGCTTGAATACATGTGGTAGTTGTTTTTCTTTATGAGCATGTTAGGCATGATACTTTTGGGATGAGTTAAAGAAGCTTTCTCTCAACCAAATAAATAAAAGAATAAAATAATTAAAATTCTTTCTTCCCACTAGCATTATATATTTTAGATTTTATATGGGTACCAATTTTTTCTTAAAAATGTAAAAGTTGCTAGGTTGGACTTTCTCTAATATTCTTTTTTCTCAACTTTCTTTGTGTGTATGATAAGCCTCTTTTGGCCCCATTAGGCATAAGTTGAATTGCTAAAGGAGAAAATTAAAAATCAACTTATTTAATGTGAAATTTCATATAAATGATCTTATAATTGGGCAATTAATAAATGAACAAGGAGTTAAAAAAAAATCATCAAAGAAGTATGGTGGGATAACGACTAATTCAAGATTTGAAGTTTATGAACTTTTATGGATTAATAACTATAATTATAAGAATTGAGTTCATAGTGAAATATGTACAAGGAGTTCAAAAAGATTCTTCAAAGAAGTACGGTGGGATAAAGACTAATTCAAGATTTTAAATTTATGGACTTTTACGAGTTAATAACTTAAAGTTTATACTACTATAATACACTTCCATTCAAAAATAGTTGTCTACTTTTGACTTGGCACAGAGATTAAGGAGTTGTAAATGATAGTGATAATTTTACCAAATCACTTTTTGGATATAATAAATACATTATCTTAAAAAAATGTAATAGAAAATAACTATAATTAATGATAAGGGTAAATTAGGATATAAGTATAAAATTATCTTTTGATTTCATAAAGTGAACAAGTACCGTTGGACGTCTATTTTTAGTATAGTGGACAAGTAAAAATGGACGGAAGGAGTAAGAATTGAGTTCATAGTGAAATATATATCATATTTGATATATTTTGTAATATATAGACAAGAATTGAGCCAAAACTACTGTCTTACAATGGAATGAATGAAATCTTTTCACTCACTGTTGATCAGAAGTTTATTTAAAAAAATTGTAAGAAACACTTTTCTTTCGATGAGAGTTCAGGAGGTGGGTGTGGGGGGAGGGGTTAAATTTAAATTAGTCAGACCGATAAATAGAATACAAAATGATGATACCAAAAAAGGTAAATAAATCACCAAGAATAAAAGTGGCCCTCCACATAAAAAGCCAATATTTATGAGAACATGGGCAATGCAGCAGCAACAGATAGATGCAATCAACTAGGAAGGAAGAGTGAATGTGAAAGGTATCTGATTATGAGGGCCACTTGGACAAGATGCTGCAATTGTAGAAATATACCATTTCAGACATCATATTTATGTCTAACTTCATCCACTTGGAAATAAAGAGAGGGACATATAGATGAATAGGTATAAATGCTGATGGTACAAGTAATTTTGGGGTCCTCTGAATCATGTGTTACTACAAAAAATAAAATTAATAATAAAATTTAAAAAATTACATAAGTTTGGTCATAAAGTCAAGTCGCTCGAGAGCTTTGATCTAGTGGTAAGAACGTAACGCATGATATAAGAATCAAGTGCATGTCATGAGTCAAAAGGAATACTAAATCGACAAAGAAACAAAAAGAACCCAAACACATATTAACCTTTCCTCTAGTTTGATTTTTTATTTGATGTCTGATACCAGTATTGGAGTTTGACTAATTCAAATTCGCATCGTGTAGGGTCCATTCTGGAGAAACGCTCCCTACCAAGAATTTTCCTATACCTAGATTTTGAATCTGATATCTCTGATTAAGAGAAGAGCAATTTCATCCACTGCGTCAAATCGTTTAATGGATGAAAAGAAAGAAAGAAACAATCAAAGTGTTGCTTTATTTCCTAAACAACTCGAGAACTTCATAAACTTAACAAACAATGCAGTATTTCTTTTGGTATATTAAAAATAATATGTATTGCATAATTTTTTTTAAAAAAATAATAGTAATTTTTTTCTCAAGAGTATCCTTCACAAATATGGTGAAAAACGTTTGAGAGGCAATTATTTCTTTAATTATGTCAATGCATGCTTTACAACCCTTTTATATAAAATGACCCTTGAACATGTGGACAAAACTTACTTTAACACTATAACTTCGCGTCTAATTATTTACTTCCCCTATTTTTGTTTCAAGTGAATTCAATACCCCTTCAAAAGATAGACCCATAAGGAGTTGTTTACACTTTCCAAAAACTCGCATGAAATTCTGGGTGTCACTCTGCCACAATCCTTGGAGACGTTTGGTTAGTATATTAGAAAAAATAGTACATACATTAACTTGGTTTTATCCGAACAATATGAGTTGAAGCTTAAATGAAGCGGTACAGATACATATAACAACAACCTCAGATCTGTTATTGCTGTTAATCACATCAAAAGAACCTCTTTGGTACAAAAACAAATTTAATCTTCAAGGCTATAAATAAACCAACACATTAAACTGATGAATCTTGAAATCAAGTAAACATATCCAAACCTTGGATAACACAAATAAAAGAAGAGAAATAAATAACATAAATCCAGGAGCCTCAGACAGTACTCCTGATTGCCTCAATTATAAAAATTATTGAAATGTGAAAACAAATAACTCGATACACGATCATTAGATCACACCAAAAAAAAGGCGAACCAATTCAATCCTCAAGTCATGATGAGGACGAACATTGCAAATGCAGCAACAATAGTAGCAACGAATTTGGAATCAAGAGAAGTCGAAGAAGCAAATGAAGAAGCAGGGGCACTTGGTGAAGGAGCAGGGGATCCTGATTCAGCTGGCCAAACATTGATAGCAAGTTTCATTCCCTTTTCACAGTGTTTGCCTACTCCGCAAATGTACCATTTTTTCCCTGGTGAAGTCAGGGAAATCTCATCATTTCCAGAAGTTAAAGGTGTAACATCACTACCTGGTGTGCAACTTTTGAAGGCTTCTTGATCTGCTTTATACACGTTGTGCGCATCTTTCTTGTACTTGAATACTGCAACACACAATAATATCTTTCAGGATCAGGGGCAGGTCGATTTTCAGTTTAACCAATAAGAATAGGCATGTAGCAGAATAAAGCAGCTAACATAAAAACAATTTTGTAAGTGTAATAAAAGAAAAGAGTTTGTTTCTTGAATTTCAAATCTAGTCTCCAGTGGACTTTCTAAAAATTTCAGAATTGAACTGATGTCCGATGATCCATTCCTAGGTGAAAATTTGGCAATTTGTTGTGGGGTTAACAAGAAGGAAGACACGTTTTGATTTTTTGAAGTGTGAACTGTGAAGGTGTGAACTATTGAAAACTCAAGTGGGAATCAATGAATTGGGACTTGATTCAACAAAGCCCAAAGAAAATATTTTAAATTGTAATAGACTAATATCAATAGCCCAATATTGAAAAATCGAAATCAAACCAATAATCCAATAATTTTTTTTTCATAAAACCATTAAAAAATTGATAACCCAATAACAATGAATCAATACTATTTTATCAGTTTTGGTTATTCG
>DF358545.1:32347-95220 GCA_000787875.1 Solanum virginianum
ACCCTTGGCAGTCATAACATTCACGACAGTTGTGTCTTGACTCAATTTGTGCCTACTTCAACTTATGCTTTCTTCAGCCCACCAAAGCTTAGACAGATAAGAAGAAATCAACTAGTTAATCAATGACTTCATTAACAATCATTAGTCTAATCCTACATTACCCTTTACAAAACCATTATTTAACATGTAAAAGCAGGTTAGTTATCATTTTTACTCAAGTTTATACGTGTCACAGAGTTGTTATAAATGATCTGATTGTATAACCGTGAGCGGAAAGGAAAAAAAAAACATACTTAGCTTATCTCCAACATGGAATTGTTTGGTGGCAGCCCAAGATGTATAATTAAATTCTAGTTTCCAACCTTGATCATCACCAACCCAATGATCAGTTGCCTTTACTGGACCAGCAACCATGGCAACAACAACAAAAAATAGTGCAATTAACAAAGATAATTTTGAGGACATTGGAATTAAATTTTTTATTTTTGAAAAAAAAAATATCGATTGTAAAATAATTATGAATTGCTAGATAGATGATTTGAAAGTGTTGAGACTAAGGAACTATTTATATGTTATTAATTGCTAGTAAAATTAGTAAGATAGCCGGCTAATAGCGGCATTATATTTTTTATAATAATAAATACTTAAATCTTATCAATTTCAACTTTGCCTAAATATTAACAAACTTATAAATGTAATTTGATTTTAGTATGGACGTTAATAATAATGACTTGATCATTTTTCTTTTTTGTGTTAAATTCCTCCGCATGGCAAAAATATATACTTGATTATACTCTTTTTTACTCATTTAAAAAAAATCCATTTACTATATGGAGATCTATTTGTTGGAATTTCTATTTTAAATATTGAGTAATATAATCTAATTTAACTTTAAAAATTTATACGATTAACTTTCGAGAAGTAAAATATAATAACTTATTTGGAACGAAAGGAGGGTGTTAAACTAATGATGAAAAAAGAAACAATAACGTAGTATGTGCCTACAAAAGTTGGAGGCATTAACTGGACTGGGCCTCATCAACAAAAAGAGGCTGTTGTTGGATTGTTTGAAAGGCCCATATTGTTAAACATTTTGTAAATTTTATGGGGAAATTTTCGCATATAGCCACCCAAAAGTATCTTAATTATGTTTTATAGTTATAGTTTGAATAATTATATTTTGTAACTATAGTTATAGCAGTATTTGTATAATTCGCGTAGTAATATATTTGTATAACTCACTATACAATTCACAGTTTTTGTATAGTGTTTGTATATTTCGCTATACAATTCGTAGTGCAAGTATATTTCGCTATACAATTTGATTCGTGCACAACTTTTGTATAATCGCGCGAATTATACAAAACTCAAACTGTAATTATAGCAAGATGTTTGTCGCGAGCAGTAATTAATTCAAGTTATAGTTATATTAGCTAATTAACTAGTATATGTTTGTTTATCCGTGTAATTTTTTCAATTTATTTTGTACTAGTCCCGCCTGATTCCTAGTTTACTTCAAGGAGTAGAGTCATTGCCCAATCCTATCTATACAACAATAACATATTCAGTGAAATCTTACAAGTTGGGTCTGGAAAGAGTGAAATATATGCAGACCGTACCACTACCTCATGGAATTAGAGAGATTGTTTTCGAAAGACCCTCGACTTAAATGTGTGAGTCCTAAGTGAAAAGGGAAAAAAATAACACTGAGATGCCCAAGTTATAATTTTGGAATTTGGATATGCTGGTTGGTAATTGGTATTATATTAGTACAAAACATAAAACTATATGCTGCTAGAAATTTATTAGTTGCATTGCATGTTCAATAAGGATTTGCAAGTGAAATCTCACCACTCATACCATGAGGCTAGATTGGTTCTTGGCCATATATTAGCAAGCAATGAATGGACCATGATGAACTATTTAAAATCCTATATCATGTGATGTTTTTGTAAACCAAGACTTCACTTTTCAATTTGTTTATTTATTTACTTATTAAAATATGGGATCGGGTTCGGGTTTGGGTTCGGGTTCAGGGAAGGATTACACGAGAAGTTTCTAGAATAGGACCGAAATAGCATGCTCCAAAGCCTAGGGATTTTAAATGAATCACTTCATCAAAAATTACACAATGCAAAGAGGGTTAAAATCGACTTTTTTGGTACAATTATAGATTATTGAATCTGATGATATAAAAAATAATTTCTAACCAAGAATCGTCTTGGGTGGCAAATTTGAATTATTAAGTCTAGCATTCTTGCATTTTCTTGAATTACCTTATTAGAACCTTTGGCTCCTCCAGGGATCTAAGCATAGAGGCATATCTATGGCGGCCTTTGTGGATTCACATGAATCTAATAATTTTTATTCATATTTATGTATCAAGAAATCTATTAAAACTTATAAGAACTTTGTTATGATCATATATTAACTTTTGAGATCATCGTAGAAACTTATAAACTTTAAATTCTAGAGCGAAAAGTTGTGAATTGAGACAACTAGACTATGACCCTTGGCAGTCATAACCAAGACTCAACTACCAATTGAATTCATTATGGCCAAATGTCACTATTTAAGTTAAACTAGGCCACCCTAGTTATGAGGTAAGTCCATAACCAATGACATTAAATCTTACTCCTTCGTCCTATTTTATGTGACACTATTTGATTTGACACGGTATTTAAAAATAAAAAATAGATTTTTAAAACTTGTGGTCTAAAATCATCAGTAGTTATTTGTATGATTGAAAATCATTTCATTAAGGGTAAAAGAGAAATTTTCACTATTTTTAATTCAAATAAGGTGACATTTTTTTGGAGATGCACTAAAAAGAAAATTGTGACACGTAAAATGGGACGAAGGGAGTATTACATTACCCTTCTTTTGGACTTAAGACCCGTGACATGCAAGAAACTCTGCCTCTCAAACACAAGCATCACTTGTTTAATTTTCACAAACCATAAAATTAGAAACATAGTCAAATTGAATACCTCAACAATTGGTCTGGACACCACAAATTGCTTATGTTCAAGTCTTTCCTCACGAGAAACCTGCACTTTTTTGGGGCATTCACTAGCTAATATTTTCCACCTTAATCATCCAAGTTTGCAACCACCACCTAAAACAAGTTCTTTTTTGCACATATCTCGTGATCCTTCTCATGTTTGACGATCAATAAAAATGCGCATTAAGAAAAGAAGTTTATTATAGCGTCCACTTACCGCTGAAGGGGGGCGCAAAATGAATGTAGGATCAGATTCTGTAGGAAACCATCTTGTTGACATACATGAAGAGGAAGAAAACAGCAACATTTCGACAATGGCTGATAAAACAGACACGAAATCTAACCGGCCTACTAAAAATAGAGAAATGAAAAGGCCTCCTAGGAAATTCAGTAGGCAAGTTTCACTGGAGACAGGGTTCTCTGTACTCAATGGAGAGACATCTAAAGATAAAAATGAGCGAAAAATACTCGGAAGGAGTGGCAATAGTTTTGGAGGATTTGGTGTCAATGGGACAACTGGTATTGAAGCAAGAAATAAAGGGGATTTCAACATGTTCAGGACTAAATCTACTATTGCAAGGCAATCCTCAAAGATACCACTTAGAAAAGAAAGTGGAATTGAACTTCAGAACAATAATGCCAAAGGAGGACTTGATGATCATGTCAAGAAGAGTGTTCCTGCTGGAAGATACTTTGATGCCCTTACAGGGCCTGAACTTGATCAAGTCAAGGTAACTATGAGTACTCTCCCTCTGTTTCAGTTTGTTCGTCTGATTTTAACTTGATACATAGTTTAAAAAAGTAAAGAAGACTTGTTAATCATGTGTCATCAACTAAAGATAAGTAGAATATACCGAGATGCTTATTTAATCTTGTGATGTCTTAATCATGTCATATGGAAAGTTGAAATAAGAAAGTAGTCAAGAAAAGAAAGAGATCTTCTTTTTGAAATGGACTAAAAAGGAAAGTTAAAACGAAGAAATTGGAAAGGGGGGAGTATCAACATTTCATATCCAAAACTTCAATGATGTATGCGTAGAACTGTTAATTTTAAACTATCGAATTTTAGAAGAAAAAAAAAACATATTATAGTAGGTAACATATAGGGTGTGTTTGGTACGAAGGAAAATGTTTTCTTTGACTCATTTTGTGGTGTTTGGTAAGTAAGCAGAAAAATATTATGCAAAAACATTTGTATCTAATCTATTCAAACAATATGGGGGTGGGAGTGAGGTTTGTTGGAGGATGGGAGGTGGCGATCAGTGTGGTACTCCACTCAATATAACTCATTTCCTCTACTTTCACCAGAGAAGTCATTTCTTTAATTTTAACGAACTTGATTTCCAAATATTCAAAAATTTTGACTAGCCAAACAATAAGAAAATTGGAAAACATCCTCCATACCTAACACATTTGTAATTATTTGTCAGGCTACTAATCCTGCGAGCACCTTTTGTGGACAGTTGTCTGCCGTTATCTTTTAGATGACCTGATAGTATAGAAGTTCTTTTGCGCTGCCAGTGCATAGATGTTGTTAATATAACAATCTTTTCTGCAGGATTCTGAGGACATTCTTCTTCCAAAAGACGAAAAATGGCCTTTTTTACTCAGGTTCCCAATTGGTTGCTTTGGTATCTGCCTAGGCCTTAGTAGTCAAGCCATCCTCTGGCGTTCTCTTGCGTTGAGTCCTGTCACCAAATTCCTCCATGTTCCACTTTTCATTAACTTTGTAGTTTGGCTGTTAGCCGTGGGGGTTCTAGTCGCGGTCTTCACAACCTACATGTTCAAATGTGCACTTTACTTTGAAGCTATAAAGAGAGAATACTTTCATCCAGTGAGGGTCAACTTCTTTTGTGCTCCATGGATTGTCTGCATGTTTTTAGCTATAGGTGCACCACCTAAAACAGTATCAGGAACTCTTCACCCTGCCATCTGGTGTGTCTTCATGGCCCCAATCTTCTTCCTAAATCTCAAGATCTATGGCCAATGGCTTTCGGGTGGAAAAAGACGTCTCTGTAAAGTAGCCAATCCATCATCTCACCTCTCTGTAATCGGGAATTTCGTGGGGGCCATTTTGGCTGCCAAAGTGGGATGGAAGGAGCCTGGAAAGTTCTTGTGGTCGATTGGCTTTGCACATTACCTTGTAGTGTTTGTCACATTATATCAAAGGTTGCCAACGAGTGAAGCATTGCCTAAAGAACTGCACCCTGTTTATTCCATGTTCATTGCTACTCCAGCTGCTGCCAGCCTTGCTTGGGGTGCTATATATGATGAATTTGATGGCTTGTCAAGGACCTGCTACTTCATTTCGTTATTTCTCTACTTATCGTTGGTTGTACGTCCCAACTTCTTCACAGGATTCAGGTCACTTTCTTGTCCTTGAAATAGAAGTATAGAACAGCACAACAACAGAATTAAAAATTTTTGAGAAAAACTTGTCTTTGCCTGCATAATTAACTAATATATTGACACTATCTGCAGATTTTCAGTTGCATGGTGGTCATATACTTTTCCAATGACCACAGTTTCAATAGCAACCATTAAGTATGCAGAGGAGGTTCCTTCTTTCATAACCAAGGCACTGGCTTTGGCCCTTTCGTTCATGTCTACAACAATGGTCTGCATTTTATTTGTCTCCACCCTTCTGCATGCTTTTGTTTGGAAAACTCTGTTCCCCAATGATCTTGCCATTGCCATAATAACAAAGAAAAGATACAGCAAGGATAAGAAGCCTTTGATGAAGCGTTGGACAAAACATTCGCCTCTTTCATTTGTCACATCAATAGGGAAACATAATTCAGGAGACAAAGAGTGCGCCTCCGATGAGGAGAAATGATCGCAAATCAATAATCACGCTGCATAAATGTATAATAGGGAAGTTGGCAGCAATATATAAAGGAACAAAGTCTTGCTACGCTGAGGATGAGCAACTACAATTGCAGTGACCAGAAAAGAGCAAAATTATTTAACGGTCAGAGGTAGCCTTGCCTTCTCTGTAGCAACTATTGTCAGAATGTAATCCCAGCTGTCTGAACAATGACATTAGCCAAAAAAGAGGATTCTATTAAATTTATAATTTTTTCACATCTTCATTTACTGGTACACAATCAGAGAAACTTGATCGTAGTACCTCAGCCAATTATTTAACGATGTCATCAGATATAAATGTTCTTTGAGAGCTCATACAATACTTTCCCCTCACGGAAATAACACATAAATCAGAATCAAAGCAAATTAACGAATAAGTTGAACAGTTCCCACTAAACAAAAACTTGCTTATTTTTATTCACATGGTGATTAACATTGCTGTTCGTATCTCTGATGGTTTACATCTGTAGAAAATGATTTTTACATAAGTTATAAAGCTTCTGTATATTCAAATGCAATTGACAATATCAGACAATTGTTATGTATTGTGGTTGCTACATCATCTCAGTCTGCCTTTTGAATCAAGCAAAAAGGTGTTCATCGACGTCCAGAAATGTGCTGTGTTTTGTCCATAAAAAACCCAAACACCTACAAGTATTCAAAATACACTTACCGAGTGATCATATGAGAAGAAATAGCAAAACTGCCCCAAGGTGTAAGAGATGTGTGGGCTAGACCCGTGTCACATCTTCAAACCCTCTGAGGTTTTGCGATTATCAAGAAAAAAGAAAAGACAAAGCAAAGCTTGTACCTGTTGATTGTGTTAGAGACTTGACAAACTTCATTTATCCCCATATCACTACCGAACTAAATTGGCTTTGCTTTTGAGATCAGCTAGTTTTTCAGTCTCCGTGTGTACTATCTTAAAAAGAAGAATTTTGTAAGCTGATTGATGCTTATCCTAAATATAATGCTGAAATTTTGCTGGCTTGAAAAGCCTATTAGAAACATGAATGGAGATGGGAAAAGCTAGCAACCACGGAATAAACAGCTTACCTCATGGTTTTGTTGGACATAAGCCCATCTATTTTCTTTAGAGCCCTTGTACCATAAAGCCATACAAAATCAAAAATCCAGACAATGTTTAACTAAATAATATCAGAAAAAGAAAATGAAGAAACAAATGGAACCTTTGACAGAAGGTAGGATGGTCTTTGTGCTTTTGATTGCACTCCCCCAGCTTGTTGGGGCTCAGATGCAAGAGAGAGCTGATTAAAAATAAAGATTAATAACAATTAGACGAGCTACAACACAAGATTAGAAAAATTTGTAGTAATTGCAGATCTATGGCCAATGGCTTTCGGGTGGAAAAAGACGTCTCTGTACCAAAAAGAAACACCAAACAACGTACAGTATAGGAACATCAACATAAAGATGTAGGAATGCGAACCTTATTAAACAAATCAATTGGCAGATTATGATGAATCCTCTTTACAGTATGAAAATTGAACTCCTGTGGCAGAGGCAAAGCAATCCATGAGTCACTATTGGAATATTTTTTTAAAAAAAAAACTGAAAAAAACTAGATGTGTGTGGACCATTGGCACTGTGGTTTCCCTCTTGGTGTTTCGGAACACTCCAATGTCTCCTTTACTTGATAGAATCTACATAAACCAAAAAGTTGTTCAGTTCCCAGAACTCCATATATCAAAACTTCCCTAATCTTTCCTAATGTACCTTTTTATTAAGGGGAAGAGCTTTGAATTTGTAGGTGGACACCGATTCCTCTTGCTTTGGAGCCTCTACATGATTGACTCTGGTATACAAAAGTTCACTCTTCTTAGTCACCAACAACCTTAAAGTAATTTGCATTTACAAGCATTGACAACCAATATTTAAAACTGAAAAATAGATAAATTGAAAATGTAAAAGAAGAACAACATAGAATGTTATGATAACAACAAAGGCTGCTGCTTCTCAACATTCACAAGGATATCAAGATTCACCTTCTGAATTCTCTATTTCCACATTCCATGGTTGAATTAGTACTGGCTTTCTGCAACACCTGCAACAAAATATTTTATCAATCAGTAATAATAATGCAAACAATTTGAATTCAAATAACCAAATTTCTTTATGAACACTCTTAATTTTATCCACTCCAATAACAATCAAACTCAAACTTAGATTAAGATAAGACTCCAAAAAAGATGGAGGGTCATTTGTAAGACTTCACCAATAGTGCAATTTTAGATAATATTTTAGGCTGGAAAAAACCATATTGGAAGAAGCCACCAAATCCAACTACAAGTTTCCGAATCTTGATGTTGCCACTAGTATTTTCCAATTTCACTGGTTCAGTCTTTAAGCAAAATAGAGTAGACTGTTTGTGCATAAGCACAAACCCCTCGTGATAAGAACTGATATGTAACCTTGTCATTTGTAGAAGAAGAATTGGCAGCAGAAGTTGAAACGGCTGAACGATGTTGCACGGCTCTCTCAGATGTTTTCAAGTGAAATTCCTGAAAAACCAAAGTGTCAAGGTAGAAATTTTAATTCATTTGTTTGTGAAATTATGATTACAATCAATGTCATAAGTGGTAAGTCATGGAATATATGTGACTAGCTCTCATAGCCATAGGGTAAATCTTAGATCAGGAACAAGAAGCAAAGACACCAATCTGAATCCTTACTTGAAACTGCGGAAGTTGTGGATTACTTCTTTTTGGGGGCAAAGAAGGACCTTCAAAGATCTGTGAGATAGACAGCTGTCAATAACATGCAGAAGAGGCAATTGCCTCAAAGAAACTATGCTTACTAACCTTTCTATTCAGTGGAAGAGCTTTGAATCTACGTATAGCTGTCGGCAGCAAATTTTCTGCTTCTTCATTACCTTTTGGCCTGAAATTGAAACATTATGCTAAAATGTGACAACAAATTTCAAACAGGATAAGATAAAGGAAACCAGTAAATGAGGCCGACCTTGCTCTTTGTGCTCTATGACTTGTTCGAAGTGCAGGCTCTCTAGGAATAGTAATCCGGGGCTTCGCCACTGTATTGTTGCCATCAACTTTTCCATCCTGCAAGATAGTTCACAAAATGTGTCAGAACTCAATCAGAGACTAGGGATTACCATAACTTTGTACTAGAGGTATTATTCAGCAACTCAATAGTGGACCTGGCCAACAGTTGAATACTAAGTCGGTGTTTGGATTGGCTTATTTTTAGGTTCTTTTAACTTTTAAGAACTTTTTAATTTTTAGAGGTGTTTGGCAAAGAGATAAAAGCTTTTTAAGCACCTTAGTTTAGCATAAGAACATTAAAATGCCAAAAACCAAAAGTAGGTATTTACCTACTTCTGATTTTTGGCTTTTGGCTTTTAAGCAACTTAAAAAAAGCCTATTCACACACCCCGTAAGGCAAACGTTGCTAATGACATCTTTTAAGTAAAAAATATGGGAGCTTGCACTTTGAACTACTCAAATCAACCAAAAATGCAATAGGTATAGGGAAAATATAAAAGAGTAAACATGATCAAATGTAGCAGTAGACGCAAGATTTTGTCCTTTTTTGTTGTGTGTGTGTGTGTATATAAGGACATAGGGAAGGTTCACTCAACAAAAGATATCACAGGTGAAGGGAATATATAAAGGACAGACATGACAAAAACAATGGAAACAGATAGCCACTAAAAGTCTTTAGCTGTACAGGCAGGACGACACAACTTTTTTTCTGCATTTATAGATAATAGAATAGAGAGCAAATACTTACTCGCTTAGGTGCCTTGTGAACAAAACTAAATACAGGCTTCGCTTCAGCAACCTGTAATGCAGAAAAAGATACCTTTCATGAAAATTTGAGCACCCTAGCATCAGAGGGATGCCAAAAGTCCATAAACACATAAACAGAACTTGAGAACTAAAAGGAAGAGATGAAGCATTTGTATAGTTCTCGAGATTGCACAGCTGGAAAAGAACCTTGGTCAAGTGACTAGATGTGAAGACCAAGTAATGTTGAAAATTTGCTTTTCTGGCAAGGGTCATATTTTCCTTCCAGAAAGAATGGAAATCTTGTGTAGAATTTTTCTCCATATCCATTACTTAGAAATATTAAAATTCCAACATGTAATACTTCCCCCTGTAAAATCTTAACCTCTAAATTTTATTCAATTAACTTGCAACAGATTTAACTCCACAAATTCATAGAGTTGAGTCTGGTGATGTAAAAAGAAATACTTAAGTGGAAGCAGTAAAGAATAGATGCACATACTCATTTATTGGTATAGCATAATGCAGAGGAGAAGAAGAAAAAACCATAGGGCAGAAAATACCAATGATACCTTCTGTAGATGGCCACTCTCAAGCTTTTGTCTCTTGGCAGCTTGAGTCTCGATCACAGTTGAACTTGTTCCATTTTTTTCCACCAAAAATGTGGGTAACCTAGCATACAAGAGAAAAGTTTTCAAGGAGACCACAAACCAGTAAAGTATTGGCAGTGATGAACAGCTATATGATCAAATCATTCCCAACAAACTACATGCTAACTTGCAAGAGCTGGCTTACTGTTCACCAAAAGGTGGAATATAAAAAACAACAAAACATATTTAGAAGATGTCCCACTGTTTATAGATTTGCACGTCCTTGCTCTTGGGAATTTTTAAAAAGATCACCAGAAAAACACTAAAAAAAAGTTGGTCTGCACTTAAACAGAGAATGCGAAGAAAATCAGGAATTCCAAGATGATGCATGCATCAGAAAGAAAGATACTAGCATGTTAGTACCAACCTCGATTCACCAATTGGACGAGGTAGATTTTGTTTGGCTAAGTGACTTGCAGTGGGTTTCATGAGGGTTGAGCTCCTGGGACAAGATGGCTTCCCTGCGCACTTGGTTTTACCTCCTGTGGCACCTTTAGCCATGTGATTGTAGAAAGTCAGCCCTGCCAATCAATGGCATCAGATATAAATGTGCACTATAAGGGTTAAAAGACATCTCGATACCTAGTGTAACATGGATGCATGGAAAAACTATTGTACCATCAGCAATGGCCATTCAAAAATCATATACTTATCACACAACTGACCTACTTTGAGTCATGACAGGACAAAAACATATTCTAAATTTTACGGGTGGAATATTAATCATGTCGTAGATATTTCTTCACAACAAACATTAAAATTTAGTCATTTACAATTGTCAAAGTAGAAACTATAAGCACCTGAAGGTAGCTGTCTCAGTTGATTTAAAAGTTTCTCGGCATTGCTAATTTCTAAATTAGCAGATATTCCTGCATATTTGCCCTCGCCTTCTGTAAAAGAAGATCAGAAAGGAAACTTGAGTATATCAAAGTGAAACCTCTTTTTCAGTGCCTGCAGGCATAAAGATAAAGGTGGTAGTATTCAATTTATATTGTCAAGAGAGGAGTGTCCCTCTTACATGAATGTTGATGCCAATGAATCATGGCTTTCAACTTCCTTGTAACTTTTTCAATTACACACTAAAAAAAAATTAAAAAAGCTCGATGGATTTTCCAGTTGCCATATATCAACGACAACATCTTACTTCATCAAAAAAAAAAAAAAAAAAAAAAAAAAAAAAAAAAAAAAAAAAAGCTCAATGCATTTACACCAGTGGACAGCAGGTCGCTTTGGGCATAGGTTTAAATCAGTAAATAGAACTGGTGACGGAGACATAATGACGGGGAACACCAATTAAGTTCAACATGAGGTACTATTCATGTTTTTTTGCATATCATTTAGTACATGAAAATTATTGTTTCAAGTCTTACCATTTGTGCATTAATACAGTTTTTGGGAGACAAATCCTTTTGTAACATCCAAAAGGCAGTGAGTCATACCATGGGCCAAAGGGAGGAGACAATTACAAGTAGCATCAACATCAGTACAAGAAAGGTGGGATGAATCATCAAATCATGCTTAAAAGTAAAGTAAACAACTTGAAAAAACACTTGTCATTTTTAGTAAACAAAAAACCACATAAAGCTGAAGGACCAGGTGTGATAAATAAACCAGTTTATCACAACTAGGTGAAGGAACCAAATGTTCCCTTCACCTTCTATTTATCAAGCATCACAATCAATGTCAAGAAGTGGCTTGCTCCTCGGTAAATGAACTTCTAAAAGAAATGTTCAACACCAATGAAAGATCATATACATTTCCCTTATAACAGCAGAGCACAAAATTCAAGTAAAAAATACGGAGGTATAACATATGAAGAGGCAGGATAAACACCTTTTATTACAGCAGGAACCTCTTGCTCGACCTCTATATCAGAATCACTATCAGACATACTCATGTTCACCTCAACTTTGGATTTTGGAGATACATTAATGTTTTCCAGCAAAACATCTTCCTTCGAATTTAACCTGGTGACAAAAGCTTGAACAATAGAGAACAAATACATTATCAGTCATAGTGTTCCATAAACAATGTTCTTGTACAGAGTTGATAATCCAACACACGTGGAGTGTATGATCCAAACTTTATACTAGAATGGCGTTTAACGTTAGGCATGTTAGGCAGGTCCTTAAACAAAATGTAAGCAAAGTACAGTTGGAAAAGAAAACAGTGTCATATAATGCTCAGTACATCAAAGAAAATAGTATAGATGAAATTCCAGCTCATTTATTAGAAAATAGTTCCCAGCAGAGAGACAGAGACATAGCTCTAAACCTAAAATTTTCCACAAAAATGAAAATAAAAGAAATGAGAAAATGTTGAATTTTCCTATATAATACCATAGTTACGTGACTAGGATACGGAAATAACCTCTTTGCAGAAATACAGTCTAAGGTTACATACAATAGACACTTATGGTCAGGCTTTTGCTGGAACACAGTCCATAAGACACTGGTCAGGCTTTTGCTGGAACACAGTCCATAAGAGAGTTTAGTGCATCACGCTAACCTGCCACTACCTTAGTTAGAAAAACAAAAATATTTTTAAAAACAGATGAACAGGAAAAGTTTAACATTCTGTCGGGAAAAAGCGAAAAATACAAGACATATAAAGTGAGAAACATAGCATTAGCATCATCGTAACAGAAGAAGTTGATCCTTAAGTGACCTGTGAGTCACGGGTTCTGACTTCTGAATCACACAAACAGCTTCGAGGCAAAAATGCAGAAAACACAAACAATGCAAGGTCTAATCTAATCGCTTTAAGAAATACAGCTAGTAATCGCAGGAAAATGAAATAAAAGTTCTAATAAATCAAATAAACACCAAAATTTAGCACCGGAAAAAAAAAACAGACTTACGAGATGGCGGATAGCTTCCGGCAGATTCAAACCAACTCTCAGCTTGACGAGTCTCAGGCAAAGACTCATCACAACCTAAATCAAAGTAACGAGGCGCATCAAACTCGTAATCGAGGTCAATCTCCACCGCTGTAAACGTATACTCAACAATATCCTCCATCTCTTCCTCCATTTCTCCCATCGCACAGTCTCCGATAACCGTCGATTTTGAAAACACACACTAAGCGTGATTTATCACACAGCGATTGTGATCTTGAGCAGCGAGATATGGAAAAAAAAGCACTGGAATCGATGATAATGGAGAAGGAAAAAGCCCTATCAGTGCATAGAAAAACGAGAAATAGATGGAAGAAGGAGAAGAAGAGACGAGACGTAACGATTCATGGAGATTTGGGAAGAGAAAAAAGGAGTAGTACTATTTACCAGTGAGTAGTGAGACTTGTTCGTAGCGGCGACTGATTACGCTCAGAAAGATCCGAATTTTTGAAAAGATGGGTATGGGCGGGGTCCGATTGGGTTGGGACTATATAACGTTAGAAAACTTTTTATGCTTTGACGACTATGCCCTTGTCATCTTTTGAGTTGATTTTCTCAAGTAGTAGTGGTATTTTATTTTAATAAAACCCTAGTCAGGTTAGCTTGCGCGCATCTTGAGTCTAGTGGCGGGGCTACATATTTGATAGGTATTAATTGACACTCCTTCATCAAAAAATTACACTTTTTATCTAGATAAAAATAGTTATTTATGTATAGATATTACATATTGACACCTCTTGGCTTCTGTACGATTTACTTGTTTAAATTTTAACACTCTTCAGTCAAAATTCTGGTTCCGCGACTGCTTGAGTCTTGACTAATTTTGTAGAATATATTTAACCTCTTATTAACAGCAAATATCAGATAACTTTGTCCATCAATACTAGAAGACAGAAAGAAATCACATAGTATTTTTGCTTTTGCTGAAAAATAAATACGAGATCTTAACTTAAATTTTTCAAATGTTTGTTTGAATGGAGAGATGTGATCTTCTTTTTTAGTATTCAAGGACAAGTGATATTAAATGACGAGAATGTTACAGGAAAGTGGTGAGCACGTAGTTTTAAGACTATGATTATGTTGTTAGGTACTTCATTTTATATTCTCATTAACGTTGAATCTAAATCTATACTAAAAAAAGAAATGTTCACTAATAAAAGATAGCATATTATTAAATCTCAAGAAGAGAGGAATTGTGGTGATCCTCTTTAAACCATCCAAATCTAAATTAAAATTGTATTTTACTAAAATCAACGCATTTGTCTACTTGAGAAGAAGCTTGATTTCAAATTTCTCTTCAAATTGGAGGAATTATTGGTATAATAATGATATATTTATTAATGTCATAATGAAAATTTACTATTAATTAATAACTAATCTGCAAATAATATTGATCTACAACAACTTCAAAAGTGGAGAGTATCTAAAAAATCATTCAAAAATCATATAAAGCATTGACAAGTAATTTTCAACAAAAAGTTCCAAATTATTATATCATTTCGTCAGAATAAACGGATGTGAATTTTTGAAATTTAAAAAGAGATGGGGATTGGATTGTCATTTCGGGGGGCAAATAGGATAATATGTTTGTCTTTGGGCAGAAAAGCCAATTCCCATTGGAGTTTGAGCTCTGTTTCGGGCGGCTCAAAACTGTCAAAACAAGTCTCAGAATTTTGACATGTGTTCACTTTTAACCCCTATTTTTCAATTTAATTGCGACTTTACCCCTTAACGGTTTGTTCGTTTGTCAGGTTTTCGAACGTGGGCCCCTACTGGACCTCTCTATTCAAATGAAAAGTATTTTTAAATCATCAAAGAGGTGGATCGCAAGTACCTGTTATTTTATTGTAAAAATATATAGTGACAAATTTTTAATTGAATATGAAATCTATATCAATTTGACTTTTATGTTAATGAAAGAAAAAAGAATATTGTGTTCACACAATTTAGAGAAAAAACCGTAATCAAATTGATTTACTATAAAATTCGGCTTTTATGTGTATTATTAATATTGTTATTTTATTTTATTTTTTAACTCGAATTGATTTCAATTGATAATGTTGGATTTTGCCA
Source organism: Solanum virginianum (assembly GCA_000787875.1). Lineage (NCBI taxonomy): Eukaryota > Viridiplantae > Streptophyta > Magnoliopsida > Solanales > Solanaceae > Solanum > Solanum virginianum. Next base: position 47,606 of record DF358545.1, read on the forward strand.
TGAGTTTCATATCATAATTGGAGTTTTCTTTTTTTAAAAAAAGGAAAAATAGAATTTATCCGTATTTGATGAATTATTTTTCTAGTAGAAAAAGGTTTATGACTCTGTAAATGTAGGTTCATTCATTCTAATTTAGTAACATTCACAATGTAGCCATGAGGGTGAGAGATCTGTGTAGGGAGAGAAGCGATGAGTCACAAGTGTTAGCGTAACAGTTATGTGAACCTCTTTGTATCCAATTGAATTGGTGAGGTTATTTCTCTCAATATTTTGTGGTCCCTTTTGTATAGTAGATTGTTCATCTCCTCTTCTGGATGTAGGTTGGTTGACTGCACCACATTAAATTATTGTGTCTCTTTATGATATGTTTATTATTTATCTTCATAATCATGGTCTCTCGAGATTGCTTTGCTAGCTTATATATGATACCTGATTCCTATCGACCCTAATAGCTTATTATATTTTATTTGAATCCTTAAAATTTTATGAACATTTTGATTGAATGATTTCAAATGAGGGATTTAGTGTAGATGTTAATGGCAATGCAATTACACCTACTTGGGGAGAAAAGTCTATTGAGTACCTTTTGAGCTTGCTCAATTATGTCTTTGCTCTATAAGGTAAAGGCATTTACTAGGGTAGACTTGTTTGGAAGTGAAATCAAATTCTGAATAATAGCTTTAGCAATTAATGCTATGAAAATTATGATGTTCTATGCTACCTTATAGTAAAATCTAATAAATGTATTGGCATTTTGGTTGGTAAAAGTTACCAATACAATATCAAAAGAAACAGTAATTAACCACGAGGGTTGGCGTGGTGATTCAACATCTCACCCCTTAAACAAGAGGTTGGGGATTCGATCTCTACCTCTGGTGAATAAAAAAAATTTTGTGGTCAGTTCCCTATCACTTAGTGCACTGACCGTGGAACGAAGGATTAGTCTCACGAGTACCGACTGTGGGAATGTAATGATGAATTCAAGATTTTTAATCAGGGGTTCAAGTTGCACAGTCTTGTACACACTAGGCTAGTAATTTTTTTTGTCAAGTAGATTCAAGTGACCCTCTCGCGCCCACATAGGTCCACCCTTGTTCCCCCGTAGGAAGAGGATAGGGAGATCATTTCCAATATACCTATTTTATTTTTAAATAAAAAATTTATTTTTGATAGATTTTTGACAAAAATATCCAAAGCACGTGACCAAAAAATATGACATAAAATATATTAATTTATTTTCTCATTTAAGGTGCCTCTTAGGATTCTCTTCTTTTCAAGTCAGAAAGTTACCCCACAGTTTCACCTTTGTACCCCATTTACTAGAATTACACGGGTAATTTTAACTTATTGTTTTGTCTTTTTCTTTTCTGATTTTTTCCCCCTCTCTACCAATATTTTTTTTTTTTGATTTTTCATCCGGTGTTTGGGATCCTTAGAGTCCTGACTAAATTCGAATCACACACTACAGGGCTCATTTGCGAATGACGCTCTCAACAAAAATTTTTTTATTCCCAAAACTTCTAGTTAAGGGTGAAACCATAATGGTCAAAACTAAATAAATGCAATAGCTCCTTTCATTTAATTTTGATATCATTTTTATGACCCAGAAATAGAACTGTTAAATGCATATTATTAGAAAACAAATTCTGAAATATAATAGCCCACAGTAAATAGCTCTACAAAAATCATTTCAAAGGGTCAAAAACAAATTTTCAAATAAAAATGTTAAATCTCGATTTCAGAATATTTTGAGGGCCATCTTATGTTTGGGCCAAATGCAATGCAACAAATTCAATGTTGGGCCAAAATCATTACATATACTAGCCACAACATATTGGTCAAATCCTTTTTATTAAAATTAAAACGTCTAAAATATGAATATATATTCAAATACAAAAATATTAGTATGAATATCTAGATATTGTATAACTAAGGCTATTTATCTTTTTAACGTTTGAATGTATAAAATTGGTCATTATTTAAAAACTATAATAAATATAAAATGTGCTAAATTTCTAATGATATATCAACAAAATATCAAAAATTATATAGTAGTTAACGTCGGGGATGAGTAATAATGGTGATTGTAGGTGCCGTTTGGAATGTGTTTATTGTAGGTATAGTGGTGGTGGTGACGTTAACTAGCTAGTAATTGTAAATGATAAATTGTGATGAATGATAGTAATAGCTAAGAGTGGAAGTTGCGTATAATTGTGGTGAATGATAGTAATAGCTAAACTTCATCTCACCAAGTACATGACCTTAGATAGAAAAAGTGGAAGGAGTGATGGGCTAATAGGTTAGTAAGGGACTTTGTGATATAGTAGGTTAGTAGGAGGAGTGATGTCTTCACATTAGTCCTATATTTGTTTACTCTTAGAGTATTTACATTGCCAGTATATCTTATGTTGTCATTTTCCAGTTTGATATGTTAATTTTATTATATTACATAATATCATGTGTTTTTCCTTAACATCGCTCTTTCTGTTCTCTTTCTTTTCCTTTCATTTTCCCATATCTAGTTTTTCTGCTTATGAGTTTTTGAGACGAGCATTTCTAGGAAACAACTTCTCTACCTCTATGAGGTAATAGTAAGGTCTGCATACATTTTACCTTCCTCAGACCCTATTTGTTGGATTCCATTGAAGTTGTTATTGTTATAATAATAATAACTATCATAGTAATGAGATTGTAAATGATAGTTAGACAGTTATGGTTTGGAGTAATAATTGTGGGTGGGATAGTAACAATTACTTATATGAGCAAATAAAACGACGATAATCGACAATAGTAACAATCCAATTTATTACTCAATACTTATACATATAAAATAAAATTACCCACAACCTCCTAATTGTTATACTCCTGATCACAGTACATATGAGTGTTTAGTGTAGCTTTCCAACAAAAATTAATTGAAACTATTTTACATAAATATTTTCACTTGAAGAAATTCAATAAAAATCTAGCCGTACATAAGGAATAATAAAAAAGGGATATAATGACAAGAAGATGGACCTTATAGCTTGTGGATATTATAAATATAATAATATATAAATAAAAGTTTAGACAAGTGACAATTTTTAGTACTACGAGTAATATCGTGTAGTACTATGAGAATTCAAAAGCACAAGATATTGGTCCACTAAATTGTGAAATAGATTAAAGTAGTTTTTTTTCAAATTTTAAGTTGAATTTAAAATTATTATAGTCAAACTGTAATTTCTTTTTTTAAAAAAAAAAAATTATGGTCAAATAGTAAATACGATTCAAACTCTTTAGCTGATTTTGTTTTTAACTTTGGAGACAGGAAGAAAAGGAAATCTTAAAGAAAAGAGGGACTTTTTATTATTTGAACTCTGCACACAGGAGACAGGACCAACATAAACTAAGAACTCTCGGTTCTAAATTATAAGTCTCTTTTATTGGGAGCATTCCAATCATAGAAAAAAATTCGTATTAATTGAATTTCTATATGAATATCAAACATCGAGCGAAAAATAAAAAGAAATTGCACGAAAAGGCAATAGAGTAGGGTGGGCCAATTGCAAGTTCAACTTTAACTCACAATTACTTTAATCTGTCATGTCTCGTATATTATTTTTGCTTTTATCTTGACCTGCTTAGCAATTTTTTAATTATTTTTTGTAACTTAAATTCTTGAAAAATACTTCCTTGTTCCATTTTAATTTAATTTGTGAGACATCTACATATATTAAAAAAAATATTTAAAGATAAAATTCAAACCATACTTTCTACTATTGCCTTTTGTGAAGTCATAAATATGTAATGTAATTTATCTCCTGAAAAATATAAAATTTTAATGAATAAAAGAAAAAATATAAAAAAAAATTCAAATATTCATCTTAAACTTTAAATGATTCAATTATTTTGAACATAAAAAAAAAATCGAAAAAATGAAATTAATTCAGAAGGGAGGGACTAACAAAAATCTAGTTCCTTAAATGAAAAAATAAAATAAAAATGAAGGATATTGAAAAAGAACATGGTACCACGTGACAATTAAGGAGAGGCTTTACTTATAGATCCCAAAGTGCCCTAGATCCAAAGGATATACTATATATAACCACTATTAATGTTTGTGGCTCCAATGTATAGAACTTGAATATTCCTCTTATCTTATGGTCACATCAAGCCATTGAAACATAATAACATAATATAAAATTTTAAAAATTATTAATTGTCAAATGCATAATTTTAGATATGTTTAATGCTAGAGATCCTTTAAACTCATTAAATTTAAATAATAGTTCATCTGTTCATTTTTACTTGTCACTGTTTCGCTTTTTGAGGTCAACTTGATTAAATTTCAAAGCTAAATTAATATTTAAAATCTAAAATTTAGATCTTTCTCATATTAATATGATGAAAAAATACATCTTAAAATGTTAGTCAAAGTTCATACAGTTTAACATCGATAAGTGAAATAATGACAAGTAAAAATGAGCGGAGAAAGTATGTATATTCGTTTCTATACTCATTCATTCTTATAACTGAATGATAGGGATGAAGTTAGAAGCTCGAATGCAAATTCATTTAAATCTAATAATTTTTTCTCAAATAGTGTAGAAAATTAGGAATGGTTCTTTAGGAATTAGGCAAATGATGATAAGAAGAATGGTCTTTGGTTGGATTATTGGTCTTTCTATGATTTTTAGGTTTGTGGTGTACAATTAAGATTGGAAGATGACAACAATAAAATGGATGTCTTTTTTTTTTTTTTTTCCTTTTAAGCAATAGTAGTGTTTAGCTATGAAATTAAACTTCTTGATGATGACCAAATGATGGCCACATTATTGACTTTCCTTTGGGATCTCAACTCATTAAACAACAATCATATTCTACTTGTAGATTAGTACTATGTTGTCATCATCACGTTAAGGAAACGATGGATCACTTTTTGGCATGTTTACTCCGAAGAGATTTTAACTCTTCAAGAACTACTTCATCCAAGATAATAACAATAATAATAATAATTATTAGATATATATATATATATATATATATTGTTTTATCTATAAAAAAAAATTGTCCAAAATAAGCATCTAGATAGAGAAAGATATTTTGGTGAGGAGAATTTTAGTAGCTTAATTGGTTGACTATCTGAATTCTCATCTTATTGGCGAAGATTCAATTTCCCGCGTTATAATCCTTTCTCCTTCCTCTTCCCCTTCCCCTATCCTGATTTTTTTAAAAAAAGAAGATATTTTGGTCAATGTGGGGATTAAGAGACTAAAAAGGGAAAATTAGTGTTCCAATTTATTTTAAATATTCAGATTTTAATAATTAAATTCATTCATCTTTCAAAATTTAAATTTTGATTATCTAGATCTTATTAACATGTAACCTTGTATTCTTCTTCTTGTGTTGTAATCCTAATGAGTTTGAATGGATCAAAGTAATTAAAATATGATATAAAGTCTTAATTCATTAAGATATTTGTTCAAACATTTTCTACAAAATGTAAGTTTACCAATTTCATCTATTTATCACTATCGTTATTACTCCCCATAATCAACTATTATTGTTCACTATCCGCAATCACCATTCTCAGCTTCAATTACAATTACTATAATCACTTGTCACTATCACTAGCCATCATTTTATAATAATCACCAACAATTACTATTACTACACCTCCATACCAACTATCAATAATTATCGATAATCACCTTTATCAGTTACCATTATATATCATTAATCATCATCTTTTTTTAATTATCGTCATAATAACTCGAACGCGTAACCTAAACCACAACTTCACAACTCAACCTTTGCCTAGTGAGCTAGGCCCCAGGGCAAATCTCAACAAACTCCCTTGGTGCCACAAAACAAGCAAGACAAACCGCGAAAAATCAAAATTTTCTTGAAAATTATATATTTTTCAAAAAATAATTGAAAAAACCCAAGAAAAACCATTCACAAAAAATAGAGGAAATTAAAAAAAACCTTCAGGCGGACAAAAAGATAAAATACGGCCAAACTATTTGCCACCATTTTCTCCAAATCTCTTCTCCATCACTCACCTCTCTTTGTACTCTCCGTCCACCATCGCCGCGGCCAGATAGCTCAGTGACGTCATATTCCGACAAGGTGACTGACGTCTTCCCCTCCACCACCATCACCACCAATCCATCATGTCACAGTTATGACAAGGTCACGAGACCGTTCACCAACCAGAACAACAAACATTTCAACTGGCGGCGGCGGCGGAAGCGGCAGAGACGGAGGAGGAGCCACGACGGCGATGAGGGTGATAGTACCCTTACAAGGTGTAGTACAAGGTCGGGGTGGTCTTTTCTTAGGTTCGGTTATACCCTGTGCTCTTTTCTATTTCTGGCAACTCTACCTCAAACGAAATCGTTCTTCCGGCGGTGACAATAACGGCGAATCTAGGGCTCCATCGAGGTCGCCGTCGTCGACCCATTTGCCGGAAGTGTCTTCTGGGTCTGGGTTACAGAGGGTTCATTCACGTATTTTACTGTCACCGAAGGGAACTACTGGGCAATCTCAGGTATCTGCCAGAGCTAATTCGATTATTTCCAAACAAACGGATAGTAGCCCTTACTATGTTGGATTGAAAAGAGCTTCTGAAGACCCTTATGATGAGTCAAGTAATCCAGATGGTGTTATTCAGCTAGGATTAGCAGAAAACAAGGTAAAAACTTTGATTGTTTGGATATTTTGAATCATTTCCTATAGAAAGGATTTCCTCCATACCAAATGCTGTACATTTCTTGCTGGGAAATTGAATTTTTTCCTTTCTTTTGTTTTGTTTTGACCATTTTGAGTTTTGTCTCTGTTTGTATGGTTATAGCTATCACTGGATTTAGTTCAAGAATGGCTAGCAGAAAATGTGTCAAGATGGATGATGAATAACGATTCGAGTATACGCGGGATAGCTACTTATCAGCCGTTTGACGGGTTGTTGGAGTTGAAAATGGTAAGCTTTTTAATTGCACACTACTAGTGACTTGTTTGTTGATATGATGTCTATGTATTGGATATCCTTTGTTTTCATTAGGGATTGCCCTTCTTGAACTAATGAAGTACTATTAGTTGTTCATATGGTTATAGTTTTATAGGCTAGAGAATGAAATTGAACAAAACATTTACTCGAAAAAGTTTGTAAAACTTAAAGTTGTTAATTTGAACTAAGACTTTATAGGAATAAATCAGTGGATACCTATCTGGGTGAAATTAATTTATAGTTGTAACCAAGGATGAACTCATGTCATGTCCATATGCTTGTATAACAGTTAGTACGTATCAATTATCACCCATCTGCTAGTTCAGTATGCTATATAGCTGGTTTAATTTGAAATGTGGACCCCTGATGTGGGATTGGTAATGGCATTTGACAATTCCCAAATTATCTATTGCATATAAAGGTATTGTATGTCTCGTCTTGAGCTTTCTAAAGTTTATTAGAACGTAAAACAACTCAAGGAAAAGCAATGAATACGCTTCACTTTCATTTTGCAGTGCCAATTAACTTCTGAAAAGTTTGTCAAAGCTTTAACTTCTATGCTATTGATGCTAAGTATCACTTTGGAAAAATAAACACGGCTTTGAATGTTTTGATTTCCTTCTTGAGCTTTTGGAGCCCATTATTATCAAATAAAAGAGGATAAAATAGAAATGATTGGAAAGTTTTGAAACCTGAAATGTGTTTGACCAGCCAACCGTATCCTGAGGGATGGGAGAATTTTTTTGTATATTTTTTTGGTAAATATCTTCTCCTACTTTAGCATCACATTGGTAAAACTTGAGTTGGAAACACATTATTATTGTCGATCTAGCTCACATATTTATGTTGTTTCAGCATTTGTATGGTGATTTGTTCTGACCAGAACAATTGTTCCCTTGCAGTGTGATAAATAATCTAGTTTCGATGCTTCAGCACATGAGAGAATAGTTTAACCTGCTTTATTCTGTATGGTTTTCGTTATAAGCAAGTTAATAGTGAAAAATGGACTCAGTTGTTCTTAGAGGTGCCTCTGTTATTTCATTGGTAAATCCTCACTTCGATACTCTGTCATTGTGTAACCTGTCGAAGGATCTATTGCTAGTTTTGCAGTACCTGTTGAAAATGGAAGGCAATTTTGGCCTCTTTGGAATATGAGTGGCTACCTTTGTCATCAGGTATCCTATGGATGGGAGATGATCTGGTGGATTTATCTTTTAAATTGGGGGTTTAATTGTATAACAGCAATATATGAAGCCTTCCTTGAGCCACTATGAAGATCGATTCATAAAAACTATAAGTGTGTGTTTGTGTGATTCTACATTATACATGGTATCTCTTTGAATTGATTTTCATGTTTTCTCACTTTTATGCAGGCTATGGGAGAATTTATGTCTCAAGCTGTGGAGAGATCAGTGTCCTTCAGCCCTTCGCAAATGGTTCTTACCGGTGGTGCAACTCCTGCGCTTGAGATACTGAGCTTCTGCCTAGCTGATCCTGGAAATGCTTTTCTTGTTCCCTCACCATATTATCCTGAGTGAGTTTTATTCTCCTTTCCAAAGAAATTTTGGTGTTTTGGTCATTTTTACGCATTTGTTATTGTAAATGAGCTCAACGCGTTTGCAGTCTTGATAGGGATGTGAAATGGAGAACTGGAGTGGAGATTATACCCGTTCCATGCCGCAGTGCAGACAACTTTAACTTGAGCATTGATGCTCTTGACCGAGCTTTTAACCAAGCTAAGAAACGTGGTCTTAAAGTACGAGGGATTATCATTTCTAACCCCTCAAATCCTGTGGGCAATATTTTCTCCAGGGAGACGCTTTATAACCTCTTAGACTTTGCAACTGAGAAGAACATCCATGTAATATCCAATGAAATCTTGGCAGGATCAACTTATGGAAGTGAAGAATTTGTCAGCATAGCAGAGATAATTGATAGTGAAGATTTTGACCGGGACAGGGTACACATTGTGTATGGTCTCTCTAAGGACCTCTCTCTTCCTGGTTTCAGGGTGGGGGTCATCTATTCTTCCAACGAAAATGTTCTAGCTGCTGCGAAAAAATTGACAAGATTCTCATCCATATCAGCGCCAACACAGCATTTACTCATCCAGATGCTATCAGATACAAAGTTTGTACAACAATTTATCAAAAAGAATAGAGAGAGGCTTAGAAGGATGTCTTCTCTATTTATCAGTGGATTGAAGCAGTTGGGAATCGAGTGCACCAAAAGCAGCGGGGGCTTCTATTGTTGGGCCGACATGAGCAGGTTGATTCGGTCGTATAATGAGAAGGGTGAGATTGAGCTTTGGGATAATCTACTCAATGTAGCTAAGATCAATGCCACCCCGGGTTCTTCCTGCCACTGTGTTGAACCGGGATGGTTCAGGTTATGTTTTTCGACATTAAGTGAGAAGGACATTTCTGCAGTTATGCAACGTATTCAGAAAGTTCTGGAGATACCCAAGTCTCTAAGTTAAGTTCTGATACGACCCCTTACAGTAGTCAACCGTGGTTCTGCCGAGATTTGAAGGGTCGCGTGTTATGTTAATGGATCCATAAGTTATCAATGTTCGGATAATGAGATGAGGATGCTGCACTAGGAACTAAATGCAGAGAAAACAAAAAAAAGTGCCAGAAGATTCCTGGAGTGTGTTCTTGGTCCTCTCGTCCTCTCCCACGTTGCCATGTTCACGAATGCATTCCTCCTCCCGTTTTATGGATTTTGAAGATAGGTAAATTAGCAGTCAAAGTTGATGCAAGGAACTCTACATATAGCATGTAGATTGGTTTCAAATGAAATTCATTTCAAAATTCTTTGTGCATAGTCAATAAGGTCATAAATCTTATTTTCTTATTGTTGTATAGTTACAGGTAGATGTATGAACTCATTATTCGTTCACATTCATTCTTATTGTAGCACTAGATAATGTGTTTGGGGAAATGAATTGATTTCTTTCATAAATTTAAAGGCAATATTGTATGGTTATATAAAAAGCAGTTGTCAAGCTGCATATGAGACATCAAAATGCCTGTGCACCTTACAGGAAAAGAATGACTTTATTGTAAACTTACAATGACCAATTGGTTGAAAGAATCACAAATCAAATACAAAAGAATCTTCTCTTTGTACCAAAAGCTGTCACCTAATCACTCTCATTCTAAATTCAAGAATACAACCCATACTATTAATTGGTCGACCCTTTTGATTCCCTCATGAGAAGCGAGTCTAGCACAACAGCTAGACTACTTTTTCCTCATTCTATGAACAGCTGCTATTTCAAATAGTCTAAGGACTTTACTGATTCTTTACTATGATCCCAAGCCATTCCTGATGGACTCGAGAACCTGCACTACCTCAGCCATGCTAGGTCTCCTTGAAGGTGTTTCAGAAGTACAAATCAAACCTAACTTCATAACCTGAATCAGCTCATTTTCTGCAAAGCCTCTCAAACTTCTATCAAAACAGTCCGAAGCAGCACCCCTTTCTATCAATCCTCTAACATATTCACACAAGACCACCACTTCATTTGCTATTGGGCTCTCCACTGGTTTCCTCCCAGTGACCAACTCCAGCAGAATCACCCCGAAACTGTAAACATCACATTTATCACTTAGTCTCAGACTTTGCGCCAACTCTGGTGCAACGTAACCAACTGCATTGTGAAACTTGGTTAGTCCATAGTTATCCAGCAAGGGAAGGAACCTACTCAGGCCATAGTCACTCAATTTGGCTTCATAGTTTGTGTCCAGGAGTATATTAGTGGACTTGACATTAAGATGCAGGACCGGAGGCTTGCAATCATGGTGAAGATATGTGAGCGCTCGAGCTGTTCCCACTGCTATCTGAAACCTTCTTGGCCAATTCAATTCTGGGTTACCAGCACCAGTGCTGGTTCCAGGATAACTAAGTCCATGTAAATTGTCATATAGGTTTCCATTCGGAACAAACTCGGACAATATTAACTGCATGCTAGAGGACCAGTAGAACCCTTGTAATGCGACAAGATTGGGGTGCTGAAGGGTCCCTAACCGCCCAATTTCATGCTCAAATTCATCTTGATTTCTGATTCGCCCCAACGTCTCAAGTTTTTTCACTGCAATTGATACACCACCTTCAAAGGAAGTTCTGTAAACTGATCCAATTGTTCCCCCACCAATCAAAGACTCCTTATCTAGCAAGGCTTTTGTGCCAGCCTCCCAGTCCTCATATTTTGAAGGCAAAGTCTTGCTGAAAAGAACCAACTTTCCGATAATGACATTTGAATCTGTTGAAGCCAGTGGCGTGCTCTCTACAACAAATGTTTCATCGTCTCTCCTCCTTCTCCCTCGAGCCTTCATATTGATGATGGTTATCAAACAAACGCCTGTAAGGATTACTGCAGCAGCGACAATAGCAACAATAGCCGAGACACTCAATTTTGGTTTCCCTTTTGCAGGAGTAGTGCCACTAGCAGAGCATGAAACTTCTAAAGGATCACCACAAAGACCACTATTATGAAAAAAGGCAGAGGGTCCAAACTTCTTGATGTTCTCAATTGAGGGAATAGCACCGGATAGAAGGTTGTAAGATACATTAAAATGAGTTAAATTTTGCAAATCCCCAAGAGCAACAGGGATTGAGCCAGACAGCAGATTTTGCGATAAATCCAAAATGTGCAAGTTAGACAAATTTCCAATGGTTGATGGAATACTTCCATTCAGTTGGTTATGATGTAAGTCAAGATATACAAGGTTTGACAAGTTGTACAGGTTTTGTGGTATTTCTCCTACTAAAAGATTCCTAGATAGATCCCTGCAGAAAATATTAGACGGTTCAATTCCAGTTCAAAGCGAGGATGAAATGAAACAAATTATACTAAGATGGTAATATTATACTCACAGTTGAAGAAGAAGCTTGCAGTTGCTTATCTCAATTGGGATTTCACCAAATAGGGTGAGACTATGGAGGTCCAAAACTGCAAGCCATTCAATACTACCAAGCTCGGCTGGGATCGTCCCGCCTAACAAATTATTACCCAATCGAATAACGGTAAGGCTTTTCAAAACTGCAAGCTCAGCAGGGATACTTCCGTTAATTTTATTATATGCCATGTCCAAGTACTTCAAGGCGCTGCATTTCGAGATGCTCAAGGAAATTTCACCAAAAAAATTATTCCTTGAAACATCGAACACTTCCAGTCTCTGACTACAAGTCCCAGAGTTAACAATCTCCCCTTCAAAACCATTACTTGAAACATTGAAATATGTAAGATTCACTAGCTCAAGAACCCCAAAAGGAGCCAAACCAGAGAACTTATTGCTACCAAGATCCAAAAGTTCCAATCTTTGACATGAAGAAACCTGTTCTTCAACAATTCCTGATAGTGCATTGCTCCTCACAGACAAGTAAACTAATCCTGGAATCTCACAAATTTGTGAAGGTAAATTTCCACTAAGACCATTAAAAGAAAAGTCTATTCCTTCAAGATTCTGACAGTTTCCAATTGATGCTGGAATTGGACCTGAAAGATTGTTGTGGGACAAGGAAATGAACCTTGTTTTGTTACAATTCATAAACAAAGACACAGGAATTTCACCACTGTACACATTTCTAGACAAATCAAGGAACCTTATATTTGGTAAATCCCCAAGAAATTCAGGAATTGACCCAGACAAAGCATTGGAGCTGAAGTTGATCTTCCACAATGAATCAATCTCCCCATACTCTGCAGGAATATTCCCAGTGAATTGGTTCCCAAACAAGGTGAGGATCCTCAAAGACTTAAGTTCTGCTAAGGCAGGGGAGAGAACCCCACCAAGACTAGTGTTCCACAACACAATCTTCACCACATTACCAGCAGAATTGCAGGAAACACCACTGAAGTCTAGGCAAGGAGTTCCATTAGGATTCCAAGAAGCTAAACTATTGAAAGGGTCACTAGAAATGTTACCCTTGAATTGGAGCAAGATCTCCTTTTCAGTGACGGGAGAGACCAGTTCCAATTCAAGCAAACAAAAAGACCAAACAAGAACAACACAACGAACAAATGTACCTAATTTTCTCATGTTCCCCAGCACAAACACTCAAGCATTCTCATTGCTGGATCCAGTCTTGGAAATCCTTGATCTCTACTTCTCCAGACACCCTTTTGCCTTTTCTCAAATGGGGTTCAATTATCAAAACTACAAGATTTCGATCTTGACTAAACAGGAGCATTTTTAATGCTCAATATCTTCTCAAAACAAGAAAGAAATTGAAGTGCATTTATGGGCACAGCTTAAAGTTCTGTGATTTGGTACTCTTTTCTTGGAAGAAACAATAAAGTTTGGAACTTTGGGTATTTTGTATATCTGGGTTGGTGCTGGAGTTACTAACCCTAAATTCTATAATTTTTTTGCAGAATTTCAAGAAAAAATGAGGATTTCAAGAAAGTGGACTTAAGAAGAGAGAACCCCAAAAAAAAAAAAACAAAAAAGATGAATTTTTGGAGCTGCTATTAGTCTGGCTGGCAATGACATGCAAATTAGAGCAGAAGAGGTAATACTAAACTAGTGGAATGCAAGAAGAAAATGCCTGGCTTTGCTGGAAAAGTTTGTTGGTCTGCCAGTTTTTAATAGAGAAACTGCTGAAATATTTTGACGGTTGTCTCCACATGGTCCATCTTCTTCATTTTAACCACACTCATCAATGATGATTTAGGGTGAGTTTTGCGGGTTGAATTGAATTTACTATTTTTTATTATGTATATATATGTATATCAAAAAGTAAGATATATACCTATAATAAGGTTAAATAAATTATATTTTAAAAGATGTAAGCAAGATCACTCGACTGTCTTTAAATTCTTGATTCACTTTTGCTCATTCTCCAACAATGTCAATGACTTCTTCTTTGGTCCTTCAAATATATACATAGAACAACTATTTTCTAGTAGGAGTAGTTCGCGCGAGGAACTATCCTTTCTATGGCTTGCTCTTGTCTTTCGCTCTCATTTGATCTCTTTCTTCTAAAAAATAAAGCAAAGCAAAGCGCATGGCAAAGCAGCCAACTGACTACCCCTTCCACTCGGCATTTCTTCGCTGTGTGAATAAGGTTTTAATTTGTATAGTATTTTGGGCAGATCGTAATAAGTCACTAGCTAGTCGAAAGTTTAGACCAATCGCAATTCATCACCATCTTGCCCGCCTCCAATTGATAACTGGCTATTATATAAGTTTTGACCTAATTAAGCCCTTATGCAGGGGCTCGGCTCTCGAACCGTACATGAGTTGTCTCGTACGACTCTTCCTAAGAACTTGAAGCCCCCTCTCACTGAATGAAAAAAAAATATATATGCAAAAAAAAAAATTACTTTTTCAAAAGCCTTCACCCGCCTATTCAACGAGACTATTATAGACAGTAACTGATTGACTCTAAATCATTGATTTACGTTTGTTTTTTCTTCAAAAATGCTAATGACAATGTGCAAATCCTTCAAAAGTAATGTATATACAACAAGATTACTTGAATCGTGTTCGTATACAAGACTACACGAATTGCTATTGCATGTCAGATCCTCTAAAAATAGTACATTTTTAAAGGATAGATACGAGTGCAATAACACCTTCTGGAAGTTACTCTCTCACCTCCCTCATTAGTATATACTTAAATTGGTTTCTTTTTTAGTGATAACAAACAAAAGGAGAAACCAATTTGTAATGTATCATGGTTTTGTGAGGTTTCACTATCACTGCAGTGTATGTATGCATAATATGGTAGGGTCTGTTGCAAGAACAGAAGCATTTATTCTATTCACCAACCAAGACACCATACTATCACTACTCACCATACACTTTTTTCTTATAGACAGATAGGTAACTAAAAGATCAATGAAATGAAAGAAAAAAATATAGGTTGAATTGAATGAGTCTTGCAAAAGTTTATTTCTTTTTCTTATTCTTTTTGCAGGGGTGGGATTAATTTTTGAAGTTATTGTGGTTACAATTTTAAATTTTTAAGTTTCAACTTTAGAATATACGATCGATTAAGAGTTTACTATTTCATCTATTTGTATAATTGAAGTAAACGTTCAAACATCCTTTCTAGCATATTCATCCGGAGAGACAAAGGTCATTTACCAGTGGCCGACTTTAAATCAATTATACGAGTATGATATCTCACTAACCATCAATCTGAATTCTCGAAAGCGACTGAATTAACTAGCCAACCAGATAAGACTCCCGCTGAAAAATATTCTTTTTTCGACAAAACCTGCCACCAAAATTTTAATTTATGTGATATAATTTATATATATATATATACCTTATAATCTTAAACATGTCTTTTTGAGACGAATGTCTTCTGGAAACGGTTTCTCTGTCTCCATGAGGTAGTGGCAAGGTCTCCATACATTTTATCCTCCCCAAACTCCGTTTGTGAGATTTTTACTGAATATATTGTTGTGTAATTTTAAACATGTGATGATATTTGTGGGATTGTAAAACCTATTTATTAAAATTAAAAGGAGAATCACATAAAAGGTCAAAAGAAATACAAAGCACTTGAACAATTTTAAGAGTCAACTTCTAAAAGAAACAAATGCACAAAATCAATATACACACAGAGTGTGAAAATCCCTCTTATAAGAATCATTGACCCAACAATGTTTCATCAAGTTCAGACTTGTGTGTACATATTCAAGAGTCTTTTGAAAATATAATGAGATTACATTTATTCCAAAATAATTTCCTATATATTCTAGATTTGTCTCTTGATGGGACAAAAAGTATAATACAAATGATAAAATACAAAAAAAAAACAAAAAAAAAAACATGATTATTAATGTCTCAAAATCAAGACCACATAAAGGAGAAAAGATAGATGAAGCAACCTCAAAGAAAGGTTGCATATTTAATATTTTTCTATGTGTCTCAAAATATTTATAGTTTTTATTAAAAATATATATTTGGACATATATTTTTTTTTCCATTTTATATATAATAGTGATTATTTTGAATCCCTTAAATATCTTAAACATAATGCACAAAATAAATAATTAATGAAAAAAAATCATATTTTAAGACAAAAATAAGATTAAAACAATTAAATGCCCTTCCTAATTAATTATTTTTAAGTAACATATAAATAAAAAAGAGGAATTTTTGCATATAGTCATTCAAAAATATCTTAATTATGCTTCATAGCTATAGGTTAGGTAATTACATTTCTTAACTACAGTTATAGCTATATTTGTACAATTCGCGCAACATTTCTATATGTTTGTACAATTCGCAGTTTTTGTATAGCGTTGTATATTTCGCTATACAATTCTTGCACAGTCACTATACAATTCATTGTGTTTGTATATTCGCTATATAGTTTGATTCGCACACAACTTTTGTATAGTTACGCACAATATTTGCATAAATTGCGCGAGTTATACAAAAATCAAACTGTAACTACAGTTACATATTTGTTACAAGCTGTAATTAATTCAAACTAAAACTATATTAGCTAATTCATTAGTATATATTTATTTATCAACATAATTTTTTTCCTTTTGTTACTACTATTTTGAAAGAAACAAATGATCATTTGGTTCTCTTGGATGTATAATTGAAAACATGGGCTTTAAAAGGTTAAAATAAAGTTCATTCCAAAAAAAGAGAATATTTTTGGGGACCAAAGTAGAGTTATTTCTCTTATAAAAAAATTAGTTCAAGAGATTTAATTTTTCTATGACTCATAAAGTTTTGTAAAAGAAATTTAAAAGAAAGGGTCCACTTTTGTTTTTTTCTTAAACTCCTTTCATTTGTCATTTTTTTAATTAAAAATGTCCCTTGTACTTATCATTAAACAATTTAACGGTGGATGTAACTGTGATTATAACTGTACCAGAAAACAAAATGGACCAAAATGAATTTCTTATTTATAACTTTATGGATCACTGTGCCCTTGATATAATATAAATAAATAACTTTTGATGACATAATAATATTAATTGTACGATTTAAATTCGTGACCTATAAATTATATGACAATAAATTTTAATTCACTTCAAAATTTTCTCCTAAACCTTGAAGTAAATGTAATTATGCATTACAAACTCTAATATAATTTATATGGTACGATGTACGTAGTAGTAATAAAATATTATTATAATTATAATAATATATTTAAATTTGAATGATTCCCGATCTAATTAAATTAAATTATAAGGAAAGAAAAAACAACGAGCTTTTGTTCTTAATTTGAATGATTCTCGATCTATTTAAATGTTAAAAATTTATTAGTTCCTGATGCAGGAAGGGTTTCTTGCAGGAAGGGTTTCTTGTTCCATGAGTGAGTTCTCAATTCTTTTAATGAATCCTAACATTATCATTTTCAATTATGGAGATGTGTGTAGAAGAAACAGTATATTGATAAAGAAAATTTTTCTGAAGTCAAAAGAGCGATTCGGTTGATTATCCTATAACACTATAACATAGACCAATTAAATGAAACAAAAAAATAATTAATTAATATTTTTAAAAGAAAGAGAGATAAAAGAGAAATGTAAGAGAAAAGTTCTCTTTCTCTTTCTCCTTCTTCTTCTCTTTCTCTTTGCTGTTTTTGGTAACAAAAGTATAATTATATTTGGTAATAGTTAAAATCATACTAAAACTCATAATTTAGATTAAAAAATATATTATTTATGCAAATGACCCATAAACAAATATATACTAGTTCATTAGCTAATATAACAATAGTTGAATGTTTTATAGTTCGGATCAAATATCTAGTTGTAATTACAGTTTAAGTTTTATATAATTCGCGCGATTTATATAAATTTTGCGCGCGATTATACAAAGCAGTGCACGATTATACAAAAGCAGTGTGTAAATCAAATTGTATAGCGAAATATACAAACACTGTGAATTGTATATATAATTATACAAACAGTATGCACAAATTGCACAGCGATATAAACAAACATTATATAAAAACCATGAATCGTATAATAAATTATACAAACGTATATAAATATTGCGGGAATTGCATAAATATAGCTATTACTATAGTTACAAAATATAATTACTCAAACTATAGTTATGAAATATGGAGCATAATTATGGTATCCTTGATTGGCTATAGCCTATATGCGATAATTCCTCAGAAAAAAATGTTTTACAAAATATTTTAAAATATAATAATAAAATATTAAACATATTAAAATATATGAATATTCTTTTTCTTTTTTTAAGATCGTAGGTGATGGTTGCTTATAAATGAGTGCCAGTTGGAAATTGCTGAACACCACAGGGATAGATTTGCGGCCAAGATATTTCTACCTTAGTGTATTAAATATTAATAATATTAAAGTTACATATTTTATATTATATAATATAATTCTTAAATTGTCAATTTATTTTGGCAATAAATGAGTTTGCAATAAATGGAAATAAAATGATACGTAGACGTTAATAAATACTGCTCTAAAGGAATTTAAGTATCTAACAAACAATAAATATCTATAGACCCATCAATTTATATGAGATTAATTGGAGTCAAATCAATTTATTTATATTATGTTGGAAAGATCATAATTTAAATAGTAAAAAATAATTTGTTTTTGTCAAAACTCAACTAATTTCATAAGATATATATTACCTCCCACGAATATAAATATTTAATATTTTTGACATGTTTACTATTTAATTATGATTTTTTTCCTTTTAGGTCGTGTGAAATCATAATATACTATTCAACTTTATTTAGAATGAAAGATTTTTGAAGCAATCAAGAATTTATTTTGTGATAGGAAAAGAATTGACTACTCACCAACTATTACGTGAGCATTCATGTTTATATTTATTTTAATTTTTGGTGGAGGATTATATGCACCTAATTAAATTGTTACTAATATTATGGAGATCATAAGTAACGTAAAATCTTTTAAATCTAACACAATTAGAAAAGTGATTTAAGTTAATCACGTATTAGGAAATCACAATTAACATAAAGTGATTTTAGAATCATACGCAATTAGAAAATAATTTAATTTGCTCACATACATAGGAAGGGGAAATACATAAACTAAAGTTTTTTTCCTTTTGAGATATTAGAGCCTAAAATGGAACATCATCCTTCTTACGTTAATATTCAGTATGTTAAAAATAATTGTCTAATTTTAAATGTCAAGATTAGAAAATCAAGATATAATACACTATTTTATTCTTATTATTAAATACTTTTACTATTTTGATATCATTTGTTACGACCCGATTTCTCAAGTCATGATGACGCCTATCATAACCTGTTGATGGATAGGCCAACCCACAACCCAAAACTGTCAATATTGGGTATAAGGGGGGAAAACCAACATACAAGAAACAATAAAAATAAATAAAAAAGGGATTGACTAAATATATACACAAAAATCCATCTCGGAACCTAGAAGCTACCAGTACAGAGTTACTGCAATAAAATAAAGAGTACAAGTCTCAAAAGTGGATAAAAAATATCTATAAGATATGACTAGTTTCGAAATATACAAAAGACGAATCACTAAGTTGGAGGAGACAGAATAATCCACAAACGTCGTATGCTCACCCTGATCTCCAATATAGACTACCACAAGCTCAATTAATCAACGCTAATTACTGGTGCTCAGACCTGTTTAAAAAATGAAAAAAGGAAGAGTATTTAGAAGTTCAAATTTTTTTCCTCCAAATGAGAAATAACCATCTTACCATAAAAGGGTAAGAGCATAGGGGCTCTAAATTTTTTGTTTTACTTACTATACTATATAAAACTCTTATTTTAAGGACAGAGAATAACATAACAATTTAAAAGAAAAAGACAATTTTTTAGAAACTGAAAGTAAGAATATATCACTTTCACTGTATGGGGAGGACCACATTCCCTTTATAAATAAATTTAAATATAAGAGTTTATATTTTTGTATGATCGATCGTTTTCTTTTTTCAAATTATAAATATATGTGTATAGAAGATACATTTAATTACTCCATCTCAACGGCTTCATTTAGAATTAATGAACTAGTGCATGTGAAGTACCATAACCATTTGCAAAAGAAACTAAACATGCTCTACCTAGGAGTCAGATGAATTCAATAATTTTTAGTCAGTATTTGTATTTTGTTAGGATCGAAATAATTAGGTATCAAGCGGAAACTAGCACAACATATCTTTGAAATACCATGAGTATGAAGATAAACGAGAAATATATCATAAAGAGACATAAATATTTAACTGGTTCAGTCAACTATCCTACATCCACAATAGGAATTTAGCTATCCACTATATAAAAAAGAGTACGCAATATCGAGAGAAATAACTTCACACTTTTCACTCAGAATACAAAGATCGAGGTTCACACACACTTGAATCTCATAATTTCTCCCCCACCCTAGACTCTCAAATCACCTGAAACTACATTATGGATGCTATCAAATCAGAAGGAATAAACTTATATTTATAGAGTCATAAACTTTTTTCTACGAGGAAAAAGACTACCTAAATATAGAGAATTTCTAATTTTTTTTTCCTAAAAGAAAAATCCCAATTACGACAAAAAACTCAAAACAAATACTCAACAGTATTTGTGTTTGATAATCCATTAATTTTGTAAATATTCAATAACAAACCTATCTAATAATTAAAACAACATATGAATTCGATAGACAATTCAAGAACACTAGATTATATAACACTTTAAATTTTGACTCTACGTCTAACTCGAGCAGAACTCTTAATCCCATCCACCTAAATACAAGGGGGCGCTCATCTAGAGCTTTATATGGGGTTCTTAAGAATTTACTATTTTTTTCATAGATTCAATATTTACACTGAAAAATATATTAAATATCTCAAAATATGATTCGAAAAACCAATAAAAAAACCTATTGATCTAATGATTAAATCTCTAAAAATTCATAAATTTCAAATTCTCAATATTCGTTGAAACAGAATAAGTTAAGGTAACATGGAACATTAGACAATACTCAAATTATTGTCACTTCAACACAAGAAAGAATTGATATATTGGGATGACAAGTAGTAATAATTAGGTTTGACTGATCATCATGTCACAAAATCCTGCTAGACAACTTATCTAACTTTATTATAATTCTAGCAGAAAGTGTTTCACAGAAGAAGCTGCGTATAAAGCAGGGAACTTTTGGTCATCATCATAATTTTCTTCAAGATTAGTTAATAAACACTTAAAACCCCACCGCAATTTTGGTTTAAAAAGTTGCAATAGTCACATGCCTATTTCATTTTAGCTATCTAGCTTGGAAAAGTTTACTATTTATAATTATGTGGTCAACTTGTATGGTGATAGAAAAAAGCCTGATATATATGCATGAGTAATTGCTATATAGGTTTGTTTCGGTGCGTTCAGATTGGTAAAATTTCATAACTAATAACAACAGGTTCATACTAATCCTATGAATTAGAGATGACTTAAAAAAATTAGATTGACTAGGAGTTTTTTAGGGACGAATTAATAAGAGCAAGAACAGAGTTACATTCATCCAAGAGTGGTTAAATAAATATTCTTTGTCGGAAAACTTTTTCGAATATATATAAATTATTGAACACCTTTAATACAAAATTCACTCACTCATATTCTAAAAGTATGAATACTCTTGACGAAAATGCTAGTTTACCGCTGAATAAGAGATTAGGAATAAATTTTGTATCTAGTAGTGTTGTGTTGTCACACTAAAGAATATTCAATGAATGTTGGCTAACGTGATGTTAGATGGAGCTAATGACATGAGCCAAAAATTCTATATCACAATTTGGGATAAAGAAAAAAAAAAGAGAGTAGGAATATATCACAATTTGGGATTTAAAATAATTTTTGAGCCGTTGTTGTTATCCTAGAGCTTCACTTATGTCATGAAGATTCAATAATTTTTTAGATACCTATCTTTTGGGAGGTAACTATTAAAGAAAATAGACATTAGGTTTAGTTTAATTCTAAAAATTGGCTTATAGTCAAAGATTATATAAACAAATCACACATATACTTAAATAAATTGATGTGATGCAACAATAAGAAATATTCAATAGAATGATAAAATGTATAAGTTGATTCGAACAATAACATTCCTTTGCCCTTAAATTGCTAAAGTTAGTAAAACGTATATTTAAGATAGGAATATCAAAATGAAGCTTAATCAGTTTAATCCATTTAAATTTGGACGGACCAAAATCTGTCTATTTATTAGCTAACTCAATTCAACCTATTAAGAATCGAGTAAATATGTTGTCCAAATTAACTCATGAGAAATCTTGTTAAATATTTTTAAAAAGATATTTTTCTTAACTAATATGTTATATATAGTAAGAAATTGTTTTAGTAGGTAATTTTTTATTTTTATTTTTAGCAATGGAAAGAACAATAGAAGTGGTCCAAATTTCGCACTCGAAAAGTGGCCAATCCATGCTATTTTTCCAATGGGCCTTCATTGTTGGGCCATCAGTGAAGCCCAAAAGAAATGACACCCACTTCATTGGTCCTATTGCAGCCCACCCGACCCGCATCATATCTGCTCGGTGTCTTCTTCCTCTTTCGCCACTCTTCATTCATAAACTCACACATATATTGATGATTTCTATGTAATTAACCACTACAGTATGGTTTTTGCAGATATTTATTGGTGAATTTGGTGTACATTTCTAGAAAATTGCGGTAAATTTAATCAAAGCTGACGCCCGAAAAATTCTCACACTGAAGCTGTTTGATAAAATTCCTAAGAGGTGTCTTTCTTTTGATTCTCTCTCTGCAATGTAATCACCCTCGACCTTTTATTCAAGATTGTCTTGTTAATCTCATGGGTATTCTAAATTCTCCATTTTTGCCTTCTTTTCCTCAAATAAACAAACCCCATTATCGGAAAAATACAATCCCCTTAATCATTTCCTGCAATTCTGACAAACCCATAACTGAGGAGGATAGGAAAACTAGGATAAATCAATTGGGGCTATTTAATCTTTCTGTTACACTCACTGTAATATCAGCTTCACTTGCACGACCCGCAAATGCAGCAAAAGTGTCTGAAAAGAGGCGTTCGACGAAAAAGTCTGAAGCTTTAACACCACAAGAGTTGAAAAAATGGTCACAGGGTCTTCCAACTGTGAGCAGTAGGCTACCTTATACAGAAATATTGGATTTGAAAAGGGAAGGGAAACTTAAGCACATAATTAAACCACCTAATGTAGGGTTGAAGCAACGGCCTGAGGTAGTTTTAGCTGTTCTAGAGGATTCTAAGCTTGTTAGAATTGTGTTACCTTCTGTTGAGAGTGATCCAAGATTTTGGGCTGAATGGGATGAGTTAAAAATCGATGGACTTTGCATGAATGCCTATACTCCACCATTGAAAAAACCTGAGCTTCCTTCGCCTTATTTGGGGTTTGTGGCAAATTTTCCATTTTGGTTGTTATCTCTTGTGAAGGATAAGCCACAGTCAAAAAGGGCGTTGGAGTTGCAGAGGATGAGAGAAGAATTGAAGAGAAGGCAAAGGAAGGAGTTGGAGAAGATACGGAACGAAAGGGAGAGGATGGAGAAGGCAATGAAAATGCAGAAGAAAATGGAAGAGAGGAAAAGAAAAAGTGAGTTGAAGAGAATGAGGTATGAGGAGTCCTTACGTCAAGCGAGTAAAAGTTCTCGAGATATGGCAAGAATGTGGGAAAACTTAGCTGGTGATTCAAATGTTACCACCGCTCTTGGTTTGGTTTTCTTCTACATTTTTTATAGAACTGTTGTATTGAGCTATAGGAGGCAGAAAAAGGATTATGAGGATAGGTTGAAGATAGAGAAAGCAGAAGCTGAGGAGAAAAAGAAGATGAGGGAATTGGAAAGGGAAATGGAAGGGGTTGAGGGTGTTGATGATGATGAAGAAGAAGGAAGGAAAGGGGAGGAAAATCCTTATATGAAGATGGCTATGCAATTCATGAAGTCAGGTGCTCGTGTTCGTAGAGCACGCAATAAGAAACTTCCCCAGTATTTAGAGAGAGGTGTCGATGTTAAGTTCTCTGATGTTGCTGGGCTTGGAAAAATTAGGGAGGAGCTTGAGGAAATTGTTAATAGAGCACGCAATAAGAAACTTCCTCAGTATTTAGAGAGAGGTGTCGATGTTAAGTTCTCTGATGTTGCTGGGCTTGGAAAAATTAGGGAGGAGCTTGAGGAAATTGTTAAGTTCTTCACCCACGGGGAGATGTATCGCAGACGAGGAGTCAAAATACCAGGTTTAGATACAAGCAGATATTGATTTCTGTGTATCTTCTTGAAAGTGGGTTCCCCTTTGAGTTTGTTGTTTTATTCATATTTTCTTTGAATAGGAAGTCCTTTTCTTTCTATTTCCGAACAGCATGATTTAAGCAGATCAATTGCTCTAGACTTGTTAGTTATTTTTTCTGGAAACTAGTGTATATTCCCTGCACTATACTGTCATTTCCTGATGAAATCGTGTGTTTAAGTGGACTAAATAGACTTAAAAATTATAGGATTTTTCCACTGTGATATCCCAGCGTTAGCAGGTCCAAGGTTCATTTTATATATCTGTATCTATATCTATATCTATATTTATATCTTATATAGATAGATAGATGTAAGATTCTTTTGGATTTTCTCTGGTTATTTTCATTTATTTGCATTTCAGTTCTCTGTGTTTGTTAACAATCACATGCAAGAATATTACTCTTTCTGACTTAAATATAACGTAAGATGTTTGATATCTACTTCTGTAACTTTAATTGAAAGAACATTTTTGTCTGTCTGTCTCTCTCCTCTCAAAGTTTTAGATTACTGATTCTTGTTATTATTCATCACATCAATTTGTACGAATAGCATTGCCAGGGGGGACTTCACTGCTTTCATATATTTTGAAGCTATTTCCCTGCAATTATCTTCTTTTTCCCAATTCTTTCCTGCATTATTTCACTTCTCAAATAATGACAACTTTATGTGCCCGTAAGTTTTACCATGCACCATTTTTTAAGAAATGGTGGTATCTGGGTCCACTTGAGTGCACCTCGACTATTCCACCAGTTACCAGTATCTCCCACTACCGTAGGCTAGTAGGTACCTGGTAACTCTTTTGCACCTTCCTGTTTCACTTCGACAATGATACTCTCAGCTTTTTTGCCTGCTTGTTTGGAACATTAGCTTGGTGCTGCTTTATTCTTGCCTTATACCTTTACGTATCTATTGAGCAATACTTTCAGGGGGGATACTGCTTTGTGGTCCACCTGGAGTGGGGAAGACATTGCTAGCAAAAGCAGTGGCTGGTGAGGCAGGGGTGAACTTCTTCTCCATTTCCGCATCTCAGTTCGTTGAGATATATGTTGGTGTTGGGGCTTCCCGTGTTCGAGCTCTCTACCAAGAGGCAAAGGATAATGTAAGTTAAGTTTCTATCTTCTCTATATCCACGCCATCGTTCAGAGTCATTTGTTTATAAAGGCTTGGTGTTTATAGTTGGCTACTTTTATTCCCCCTATGTTGTGGATTAAGATTCTACCATTTCCCTCCTATTCTGAATGACTGTTTGTATTTGTCATCTCTGATTGCAAACCCTCTAGTTTGGTGTGGAGTAGTAGTTGCTTGCTTGATTGTCTGTTGCTGAGTGGGCTGCTTCATAGTCTTGTTTCTAAATCTTGTCAAGCCATTTTTGCTTTTATCAGAGTGGTTTTATATGTAACCTATAATGTCTTAACAAGATATGAGCATTATTATGTGGTTTGGCGTAGGCCCCATCAGTGGTGTTCATTGATGAACTGGATGCAGTTGGCAGAGAACGTGGTTTGATCAAGGGCTCTGGTGGACAAGAACGTGATGCGACTTTGAATCAGGTTTCCTTGGGATTTTTCACTTTTGAGAAACTGTCACTTCCATCTTTTTGAAATCTCAGGCTACATTGATTTACAACGTCTCCCTTTTTCTCCAGCTTCTTGTATGCTTGGATGGTTTTGAAGGCAAAGGTGAAGTCATCACTATTGCTTCTACAAATAGGCCAGACATATTGGACCCAGCACTTGTTCGACCAGGGCGGTTTGATCGAAAGATATACATTCCAAAACCTGGCCTTATTGGACGAATTGAAATTCTTAAGGTGCAAGTTGCATATGTAATTTGTCTATTGAAAAACTTAAATCATTTTGGGGATGTACAACACCTTAAAGCTCTTTTCATGGGGATATTGACACCTTAATAAGCTTACATATTTTGCTTCATGCTTTACTTACATCTCGTTTGCTTGGATTAGGTGCACGCTCGTAAGAAGCCTATGGCTCCTGATGTGGACTATATGGCTGTTGCCAGTATGACTGATGGGATGGTTGGGGCAGAGTTGGCCAACATTGTTGAGGTTGCTGCTATTAATATGATGCGTGATGGAAGAAATGAGGTAATAGCTTTTAGGTTCAGTCTAAGCTTGTAAGCAATATATGTCGAGATTGTTGTTATTGACTGTACAGATAGACTTTTTGGGCGTAGTATTTCAGCAGCATTAGGTCTTCTTAGATGATCTCTTATTTGTAACACATGCGACATTAGATCTCTTATTTATTACACATGCGACATGAGAAGAACTTTCTTCATTACAACAACAACATACCTAGTGAAAACCCATAAAGTAGGGTTTGGGGAGGGTATAGTACACATAGACTTTACCACTACCTCGTGGAGGTAGAGAATCTGTTTCCGAATGACTCTCGGTTGACGTGCATCAATCTTAAATAAAAGAAGAAAAACAACAGTGGACAAAAAAATAATGGATTAGTATAAAGGCTACAAGAATGAAATAATAACAACAACAAATAGTGTGATAAACGAAATACAATAAACATATGGCATGAACTTCAATAGCGCGATTAGTCATACACCTGGTGCTAAAACTTTCTTCATTGTTGCTTTCAATATGATGGCCTTTTTAGGTGGTAAGTGGGAAATATGTTCTCCAATATCAATGTCGAGAATTCCCCTCCCCCCAAAAAAGAGAGAGAGAGAGAGAGAAAAAAGAAGATAGTTTCAAATATATCTTATAAACTAATTAGTTTACAACAAATATAATCATGTTTTATTTACGTAAAAAAAGGGGCAAAAATCATAACAAATATATAGCGACTATACAATATAGCTTACCAAAAGTCATAGAAAGTGGACACTGACCATACAATATAGATTACTTATACATGAGCTATACACTAAATATACATTGTTATACATTCTACACATGAAATATACACAGAGTATACACCAAATGACTATTTTTTTGGCTATTGAAATTACCGAATGGTCATTTGATGTAATTGTTCTAAAAGAAATGTATGCTGGAACTTTGTATAACCTCACTGTTTGGACTTAGCAGATTACTACTGATGACTTGTTACAAGCCGCACAAATTGAAGAACGAGGAATGCTTGACCGGAAGGAGAGAAGCCCTGAGATGTGGAAGCAAGTAGCTATTAATGAAGCAGCAATGGCTGTGGTAGCAGTGAACTTCCCAGATCTTAGAAATATTGAATTTGTAATGCTCTTTACTCCTCTAATTTGATAATTTAGTGTATGCTTTTTCATTGTTGTTTTATGGTCTGACAATTTGGTGAAGTATCATTGCTGAGTTGCACCCAAGGGTGTAGCCTAGTTGTCAATGATGTGGGTTGAGCACCATGAGGTCTTAGGTTCAAATCTCAACAAAGACAATATACTAGGTGATTTCTAGTGAGAAATGGCAGGTATCCTGTGGAATAAGTTGAGGTGCATGCAAGCTGGCCTAAAAACCACAGTTGTAAAAAAAGTATCTTTACTGAGTTCGCAATCATGTTCATGTTTACCCTACTGCCTTTGCTTCCGTTCAATTCACTTTTCAGTAGTACCCAGAGCCTAAATATACGTTGTATCACTTGAATTTTTGTCTTAGGATAACTCCTTGAGAACCTGTACTCAATTCTGGCATCTTCCCTAATTATTCAGTGTTGCTGGCGTATCATGTCATTATATTAACTTGTCAAGAGTTTAGCAAGTCTTGGTGTTATGTTTATTGTTTAGATATTAAAACTATGAGAAAAGTGCCACGTGTGATTGCTATGATCTTGCACACAGTAGTTGCCTGTTTGAAAGATTAACAAAGTAGTTGCAAGCATGCTCAAATGTTAAATTGATTATACCTTTCCCTAGCGTGGATACAAGT
The DNA here is from genome assembly GCA_000787875.1 of Solanum virginianum. Classification (NCBI taxonomy): domain Eukaryota; kingdom Viridiplantae; phylum Streptophyta; class Magnoliopsida; order Solanales; family Solanaceae; genus Solanum; species Solanum virginianum. Next base: position 75,760 of record DF358545.1, read on the forward strand.
TTTATAATTTAGATTAATAGCTAAAATCTCAGTCCGAGTTAACCATGTGTCAAAGGGAAGCAATACCCGTGTAGTAGAATACAAGTTTTTTGAAAGGAGCTTTGGAGTGGAATTTGGTCAGTCAGGAGAGACTTGATGAAAGATCAATCAGTGTGTGTCTTCCTGAATTCTGATTTTCTCATATATTTTTTAAATGGAAATTTCTATGTAATCTATATTGAGTTTAAACATCTCCACATCAGAGATGGAGGAGCTGGGGCCGCAATGAATCCCTTTCAACGAAAAGTTACACTGTATATATAATGTGAAAAATATTGTTATGCATATATAATATATAGAAGTCGAATCTTCTTGATTTCTTTGTGTATTTTCTTCTTTAAATTTTGAAATCCCCTTTAAATTTATCCCGACTCCGCCACTATTTCGCATTAACTTCCACTATGCAGGTGCAGGGATCAAATCTCATTAGCAGCATTCCTTGTCCTTACAAATTTATTATTTTTCCCTTTATAATATGAGGGCTATGAGTTTTATAATTTTGATTTATAACAAAATCTCAATCTGAGTTAACCATGTGATAAAGGGAAGCAATACCCATGTAGTAGTATACAACTTGTTAGAAGGGGCTTTAGAGTGGAATTTGGTCAGTTAGGAGAGACATGATGAAAGATTCCTTCCTGAATTCTGATCTCGTGTTGTTTAATGAAAGTTTCAATGTAATTTAATCATGTATTACACAATGTAAGCTGTACCCATTTAATTGAACATGACTTGTTAAAAAGGAGCATTGGAGTGGACTGACTGCTGGTATGGGTAGCAAACAGAACTTGGGATAGTTGGGAGAAATTTGATGATAGAGCAATCAATGTTTTTGCTCTTCTTCCTGAATTCTGATTTCGCATGCCTTTTGCTTGAAAATATGGAAAAAAGACTCATGTCATTTGCTAATGCTAGTATCTTTTTTTTTTCTTTTCTTCCAAAGTGCATTGAGTTCTTATTTTTATTTTTCTTAAAAAATGTGTTATCAGCATAATTACAATTGATGATTTAGTAGAACCCTTAGTTACTTCAATAATATAGCATAAACATTTTTCATAGTGCCTTTTATGATGGCTGTTTTTTGTTAATGTTTCTTTTTGAAGCTCACTATTGCTCCAAGGGCTGGGAGAGATCTGGGTTATGTGCGGATGAAAATGGATCACGTCAAATTTAAAGAAGGAATGCTGAGGCACAGTTTCTATCCCCTTCATATTTCACTTATCTTTCTGATTTGTTCTCTTAAAATTTAGTTTTGGATATTTACTTTAAGGAATGCTTGCTGACGGACAGTTTCTTATCCCCTTCATATTGCACTTATCTTTCTAATTTATTCTGTTAAAATTTAGTATTGTGAATCTAATTCAACAAGATATGGTAGTGTATATGTAATGGTACTAAGAAGTGAGGGTATTTCGAACTTCTACTCAGGTGTTGTTTCACTATCTGTTGGTCTTTAGTTAACATATGCACAATTTGGAATTACAACCACCTCCTGCTTTTTGAGCCACTGCCACTAAGATGTCAAAGAAAAAAAAAATCTAGATAACAGGCATCTGTAACTTTTGATGCTTCACTTTAATGCAGCCGACAGTCGCTCTTGGATCACATCACTGTTCAGCTAGCACCACGTGCTGCTGATGAGCTGTGGTATGGAGAGCACCAGGTAAGATACGCAGAAACTTAAAATTTTGGTTTTGCTTCATTTGTCACCTCGCATTGAAATAGCTTGGAAAGGATCCTTGCTGCTTTTATGCAGTCTTAAAGATTATTGTAAAATGTAGCCTATAGAGTATCGTGAAGCAAATCCATAGCCATCGGGGGACAAACTCAAATCTCATGGCCAACATGGAACAGACGTACAAACATAAATATGCACTAGGAACATTGCATGTAGTTTTGGGATAGAGTTATTGATAAACTATGTATTGGCCCAATTAACTCTGGAGACAGATATCAGATGCTAATTTCTGACAATATTCTACAGAATGTCATAGCCTGATTACTGTCGGATATGATTGTCCATTCTTTTCTTATTCCTGCTCTAATTCGAACGCATAGAAGCATGTGTATTTTAATCATATTTACTATTTTAAACATGTCATCCAGAGGATTTTTACTCTTTGCATTTCAGCTTTAAAAGTCAAGTCTCTGGGGATACTGTATATGAAAAACACCTCTGAATAACAGCCAAATGTCTGTTACTTGAATCAGAGATGTGAGATTAACATATGAATTATTAAACCCGTCTATGTAAATGTATGGGCAGCTGTTTTCCTCCGTGTGTTCTTACTGTGTATAATGTTACAGATGACTTCTATACATCCTTTTTTAAGTTTTTCATGCATAAGTTATTTGAATCTCTATCCATACCCCTGCCCTTACTCTTTCCTAGTCAAGTGTTACCATAATATCTTAATCTAGGACCTATAATAGCAGTTAACACAGTATTTGTATCAAACTGTAATATAGAAAGTTAATATGCATTTTCATGACATAAACTCCATTTGGATGATAATTCTTCACTAATACATGTAAAATATTTCAGTTCAGTACAATATGGGCTGAGACTGCAGATAATGCAAGGTCGGCGGCTCGGACTTTAGTTCTTGGTGGTCTATCTGATAAACAATATGGTTTGGCTGACTTCTGGGTGACAGATAGCATAAATGTAAGCTTTCGCTATTTGCACTCCTAACTTTAGTTATTTAACCATTTCTTCTTCCCCATTCATCAAGGTTTTAAAGGGATTTTAGGAAAAGTATATCTCTCCCCTTTCCAGAAGTATAAATATTTCATTTAGTATGCCAATGCTAGAGTCTCGAAGATGTTTCTAAAATTGAAAAAATTTCCTGTCTTTTCTTTTGGGTTGCACTCCGTTGTTACTTCATTCCATCTGTATTCTACATTGATGTGTTCTGCGTGCCACCTAACTTCCACAATATATTTTGCTTGTAAGGATATTGACTCCGAGGCACTTCGGATCTTACATATGTGCTATGATCGTGCAAAAGAGGTATCAGTAGAACTCATTCCTCCTCTCTGCTCCGGCAAACAAAAATGAGAATAGTGAGTTATGAAATTGCACGTACTACATAGGTTTTCACTGATGCAATGTTGAAATGACTCTACAGATCCTTCATCAAAACCAGAACCTTATGGATGCAGTCGTCGATAAACTAGTTGAGAAAAAAAGTGTTACTAAGGAGGACTTCTTTAAATTAGTTGAGCTACATGGGTCCCTTCAACCAATGCCTCCCAGTGTAGTAGATCTCAGGTCTGCTAAACGCTTGGAGTCCCAGGATGTGCAAAAGGAAATTGTTTCTCAAGGACGGAACTGAACAAGGTATTTAGGATTGTGATAAGTTGCTGTGCTTTTTTAGTTTTCTCACGGAAATATGCTCTCCTCCTTCAGTGAAGGATCTTTCCTTCTCACCTGCTAACTCATTGAAAGAAAGAGTCAACCAACGCGCCTTTTCTTGGATCCTGGCATGAACTCAAAAAAGCATTTAACTGTCCCGTAGTTTTTTGCTTTTTGGCTACTGGGGCTTGAGTCAGCTTTGCAGGGTACGACTTCCTTCCATCTAATTTTGTCGTGAAGAAGTGGTACAGTTAATTCTGCTATACCTGAGACTGGATATAGCAGAGCTTTATGCATGAATTTTGAAGCTTTCGAGCCCAAATAAATTTGTGGTTTAAACATGGAATAACATTTCTATAGCTGTAAAATTTTTGTACCATGTAACCTTAATTAATTATGTTATAACATTTGTGCAATTTTAGAATTTTCTCATTATTGGTAAAATGACAAGTAGAAAGTTGATAGTTTCTACATTTACAAGTGTTCGTGACAAATAAGTCCCATATCGATACTTGGCCTACTAGTGATGCGTTTTAAACTCATGCGGGCCAAGGTTCAAAGCAAACAATATCACTAGCGGGTTGAATTGCTACAGTGTCATTCTTCTTAGGAGACATTAATATCACATTAATCAGTAGCTGTAGGTAGATGTGAATTTAGGATGGAAGAATAAACTACATAGTTCGAGTTAAAAGCAATGTGTTCAGTTGAACAGTTGCATTAGACTGGCCTCAACAAGACCGTAGTCTCAAATGGTCTCATCACGTTTCTTCAAGGTTAGAAGAAAGTAGTTGTGCTTTCTTAGCTTCTTGAACCCAATCAATTCTAGCAATAAACAGCAGCAACAAGGCCAAACAACAAGCTACACCAACCACAAAACCTGTCAACAGCCCAGCTAAACCAAGATGAATCTTGAAAGCCAAAATCACACCTAATGGCAATGCCAAGAGATAAAATCCAAATATATTTGCATATGTCCCTAGCCATGGCCTAGCTGTTCCTCGAACGATACCTCCACAAACTGCTAAAGGGAAATTAACCACTTCCAGCAATGCCATTAGCAACATCATCTTCTTAACACCACTTATTATCCCTTTATCATGGCTAAACAAAGGCCCCCATACACCCCTTGCCCCTGCCATAACAGAACCACCAAGAAAACCGGAGACAATGCTCATGGCTAACGATACACAGGCTGCACGATAAGCAGGTCCAGGACTATCTGCACCAAGCTCATTAGACACGCGAATAGATGCAGATGTTGCTAAAGAAAGCATAACAGAGTAAAGCAAATAATCAAAGTTCAACACAATGGCTATAATCCCAATTGCTTGTTTAGCATTTGGTAAGTGTCCTGTTAACAAAACCAAGATTTCATAACACCACCATTCAAGGCAAGTAGTAAGACAACATGGTCCACATAACTTGAGCAATCTGATCCAATCGCGATATCCTTGTTCCCACCATCCTCCTTTCCACTTCCCATCCTTTCTGTTCTCCGCGATCACAACATAAATAGCCAATAAAATCACCATCAATAAGTTTGTTAACCAATTTGACATTGAAACTCCTACTATCCCTTTGGTTCTTGAAAGCAACATGGTTATTGGTACATGACAAACAACTGCTAAAATTGAACTCAACATAATTGGAATTGTAACATTTTGTGTACTTAAATAAGCCTTTAAAGGGCATAAAAAAGAAGTGATAACCAAATCAGGGAGGAGATAAATTAGATAACTTTTGGCTACAATTGAAATATCTTCTTGTTGGCCAAAGTGAATTAAGATCTTATCAACATTTAGCCACAAGAAAGAAATAGGCAAGCTTACTAATAGTAAAAACAAAATAGCCATAACAAGGGTCTTATGAAGAAGTTTATAATTTTTAGCCCCAAAAGCTTGTCCACAAATTGGCTCCATGGCACCACAAAGGCCATTCAAGACCGAAAAACCGGTTACATTTGCAAATGTAAAACCAAGTGTCCCTCCAGCTAAATAAAGATCTCCAAGCCTACCAAGAAATGCAGTTGTAATGGCTGTTTTTGCAAACCATGTGAAGTTCATAGCTATCAAAGGAAGTAATATTCCTCTTTGCAATTTTAGCTCTAAAAGGGTATTTTGCATTAGGCTTGAATATGATAGCCATTTTTGTGTCAAATTTTCTTGTGAAGGTGGCATATTTTTTTGTGAATTGGCAAAAGATAGTTTAGTTCTCTATGTTTATTCAGTTTCTTCTTGTCTTTATAATAAAAATTTGATGACTAAATTAGTAAACAAAAATGATAAATGTGCATGAGGGACATGATTAGTATCGTGAGGGGTTTGTTTTTTTCTAAAAGATAACACAAAAAAGTGGCCCTTTTTGTAACGGCCAATTAGGAAAGAAAGCTAATTGGTGTGACAACTTTTTAAGTGTTTATGTTTTATACCATCACGTTAAGCTAACCATAATACAAGTTGATAATGTGTATAATGTCATGAACAAATCAAGGCAAAATACTATGACAAAGCATATTCTGAAAGGAAAAAAAACAAAATGATAACTTCAATAAAATAATATCATAATTGAATACAAAAAACAACAAATAAAACTATCACAAAAATCGAAAAAAAGAAACTACAAAAGTATGCAATACTACGACTACAAGTACATGTGAGACAACATTAACTATGTACTAACCTTATATCATAATATGTATATTCATAATCTTTTAAGATCATATTCTTCATATATTAACTAAAATTACGTCATATGCTATATAATCACCTCTCTTTGGTACAAATTATGATATACGATAAACTAAAAAAATTGAGCAGTTACCTATTATGATTGGTTAATTCGCATTAATAATCATGTAAAAAGCTAAGTTGCATGCATTATCAATTATATGTTATTGAAAAATAAATTTCATCCCAATATTTTTTTTAATTAATGTTTAAATTATTATACTTGGCCCAGGTTGTCCCTCGTACTCCACTGATTATAGTGGGAGATGAGAATGCAAAAGCAAATCAATTATATGTTTTAGAAAGATAAAGTATAGCTTTAATCTTTAAACTTAATAATTTTGACATCAATATAATTTTGTATTTGTACTAAATAACTTTAAACTTAATATATATGAATAATCAATCGAAAGTTCAATAATTTCTTTTTTTAGAATGTAGAATTTATAACCCAAAATTTTATCTTCAAAGCAGGAGCGAAACTACATTCATTCAAGAGTGGTTAGATGAACATCCTTCGTCAAAAAACTTTTTCTAATTATATAGGTTAAATATAGATATTTTGATATATATCAATTGTTGAACACCATTGATATAAAAATCACTCACCCATTGTCTAAAAGTATGAACATCCTTCACGAAAATACTGGCTCAGTCACTGCGTTCAAAGTACTTCAAAGTTTGAAATATGAAGCAGTAGTATATTCTATTGGTACACGTTAAATTACACTAGTAACTTAATTGTAGTGTCCACTTTTCCATTTAACTTCTCCCAAATTATTTAATTAAGGTTTGAACTTATTCTCCATTAAATTTTCTAGAGGAAAAGAAAGAGGTAACAAAATTGCTAAAATAACATAAGTTCTTTTTCTAGAAATTATATACTTTAAGCATTTGCCGTGACACATAATAGAAATGGGAACATACGATAATTAGATACTCCTTTGTAGTGAATTTTTCGATCATTTCACACGTGTTACAAAAAAGAAATAAAGACAAAATTTAATTATATTTTTTCATTTTTATCCTTTTTAAACTTCACACACTCATTTAATGCATTATTTATTTCTCATACAAAACTCAACCTTAGAAACTTAATTAATGAAGGGTAAAATTGGAAAAAAATTTCAACACATCCCTTGAAAAGTGAACAATTCACTTATTTTAAAACATAAAAAATTTCCTAACAATTAACTTAATATAAAACAGAGAGAGTATTAATTATCCGAATAAGAATTAGCATATGATGCCAATAAATTCTTGGTTTTTCCCTCAATGCTTGGAAACTTTTCCTCTTTATATAAAATTTCGGAAAATCATATGAAATAAAGTTGAATTCTTATTAAAAAAGATTATTTAAAAAAAAAAAAAAGAGTCTAGAATGTTTTAATGTGTTGGAATATGCCATTATATACTTATGTCCTCGCTACATAAAAAAATCACTATTTTTTTCTCAAAAATTTTCATAGACTATTTTGATTGAATCGATCATGTGAAAAAGAAAAAAAAGTAAATGTTTCATATGAAAAAATTAGGAAACTTCTCCCTATTTTTGTAAAAATATATATGTTCTCTACGATCTATTTTTTCAATTAGCTAGTTCCATGCAAAGTAAATGAGACAATCATGTTATATGGCACAAATTTTTTAGTAATTTACGATAGAAATTTTTTTATTTCTAATAATGCATGTGTGACTTCAATATATGTGAAATTCTTTTTATTGCTATTTAGTCAAGTAATAGCATATATAGCTAGCTTTTTCTATCGAGCTTGATACGATAATTTAAAAAATAGCTATAACTAATTAAATTAAACTCAAATTTTTAATTTTTTTAAAAATGTTATCAGAGTGATGAAACTTTTTAGGAAATTATAGCAACTATGAGAACATCCTCCCCTACCAAAAAGAAAAAAGAGGAAGAAATTGAGAACTCTTAGAATCCTTTTGTAATTGGTGGGGATCATTTTATAAAGTTATAGAATAAGACATTAAACAAAAGTAGTGTAAACCATAAAGATGAAAGATAGATATCCAATTAATCTTTTTAAAGTAGGTATAAAAATAATGTTGTGTAAATTGTAATGTGCCTCTTTCAATTTGTAAAAAAATATTTTTTTTTAATAATTGAAATATTTATGATTCTTTTCTCCCAAACAAAATAACAAGAATTGGTTATAGAACCTAGCTATAAATATCTCGTGTAAATGAAAAAAGATGTATTTTTTTCATATATATATAGATCAAGCAATCTATATATTGTATTTGTAGCTAAATTATAACAAAATCTTTATACGTTGCTTCATCAAGAGAACATCACATCAAATAGTCGAGCTGAACACCAAAAAAGAAATTAAATTAAAATAGTTGTGAAAATATAAATATTCTTAAGTCATTATTGGTCAGCTTTTCAATATTTAAATTTAAAACAAAAATATGCACTTCAAAAGTTTTTGTCACGATCCAAAATGGGCCATGAGTGACATCCACACTTACCCTTTTGACCAGCTCACAATTAATACTTCTAATTTCTCCGATGCATAAACTCAATATTGGTTTAAAAAGAAAATCCTACATTATAAAATTACGTCACTGCCAAAGCCATGAAAATAGATATGGCTAATACAAGACATGCCTCACCTAAAACTTCAAATTCTATTTTTCCCTTCTCGTTTTCATTCGACACCGCACAACAACCCTCTCTTGTTCTCTATTTATTTCTATTCTAAATTAGTTATGTACTCTAATTCATAACTCTATTACTTTAGTTCCTAAATTAAATTAATTATTTAAAGTTATCCCTCAACTAGATAATAAAATTATCAAATAGTCCTAAAAGTTCTTTTGAAATTTATAAGATAAATTTTTTGAAGCTCTATTTCTCAAAATGACTTGAGGGTTGTTACAGTTTTGTTGGGAATCTTTAATTTCTTTGTTTGTTATGACTACTATTTGAAATGATTTATCTAAGGGTTTTAATAATATTTGATTATAATCATCTTTATTTTGTTTTTCCATATGTCGTTTTAGACTATTATTTTTAAGAAAATATTCTATCAGAGATAATAATTTTATCTCTAAAGTAATGATATATACAATTTATTTTTTCAATACTTTACTTTATTAAATTATATTGAATATGTTGTTGTATCGATTTTTTTGTCATGCCTATGGACTTATGGCAATTTGCTTTCCATTTGTTCCCCCTTCATAATGCATGCATGTAATAATAATTTAGGTCATAGTTTATAATAATTTCATACTTTATTGTGGTTGATATCTTGATGATAATAAAATAAACAATATAATGTTATGTGTTCACTATTCAAGCACCTCACATCAGGGCAGAGGGGCGTAACAAATCTTCTTGAATGAAAAATTATATTTTATATAATATGAAAAATATTTTTATGAATATATAAAATACGTTGAATATAATTTTTTTGAATTATGCATTTATTAATTATCTTGGCTCGATCACTTTACATATATGTCAATATAATAATCTCTCTCACTAATTTATCCTTAAAACTCTTTCATTGTGGTTAATGTTGATTATTTTCAAAAACAATTAATTATAAATATGGGAAGGAGAAAATAAAAAAAGATGAATTCCATAGTCAGTTAATGGTGATTGGTGACACCACTCAATTAATTAATTTAGTGTATTTTCTGATCATGTAAATTACCACAATTGTCAAAAGGTTTAGAAATTCTTGTTAGTTTATTGATACTTATCTGATATGCACTAGCCTAATCTTGCTTATTTGATGAATTAATCTTGAATATTTAATGAAATGGAACAAAGATTCCCACTAAATGGTTAATTTTTGGCTTTTTTTTGGATTAGAGTAAATTTAAGGACAGATTATCTGAAAGAATTTGTGATTATGATTCTAAATAATTTCAAGATCATATAATTTTTTCATTAATTATCCCCGGGGTGCTATATATATATGATGCAATGAAAGTATTAAATATAAATATCTAGGATTAGAAGTATATATCATAAGTAACATATAGATCATAATTTGTTATAAAATTGTATAAAAACAATACAAAAAATAAAGTGGGGGGAGAAGAGAGAAGATTTCTTATTGCTCTTCAATAATATTTAGATGTATTTTACAATGAAGGAAACCATCATATTTATAGAGAAAAACCTGACTTGGTCTCCAAGTAAGAAACGAAATTGGTCTTTAAGTAGGATTCCTAACTTTTAAAGGAATTCACATAATAAATATTCACCATAAATAAAATATGTTTATAACACTCCCCCTTGAATGTCTATTTGCTAGATTATGTGTCTCGTTAAAACCTTGCAAGATAAAACTCTATGGGAAAAAAAATTCTAGTGAAGAAAAAAGAGTACAAATATCAACCTTGCTAGATAAAACCTTATGGGAAAAAAATTCTAGTGAAAAAAAAAAGAACACATATCTAATAATACGCATTATTTGATGTCTCATTAAAAATCTTACAAGGAAAATCCAATGGGACAAAACCTTGTGAGAAAAAAAGAGTACATCATGTATTAACTCCCCTAATCAGAATATCAATCCAAAAACTTGAATCTTCGCATCTCAATCTTGTGTACCATCTTTCTTGAAAGTTGCAATTGGTAGAGACTTAGTGAACAAATCACCCACATCATCACTCGAACGAATCTATTGCACATTTATATCACAATTCTTTCAGAGCTCATATATATAGAAAAATTTTGGGGAAAATGTGTTTTATTCTATCTCTTTTTATAAATCCAACCTTTAGGATCAAAAAGTTTTGCAAGCTCCTCACTTTAACTTCTTTAAACAAACAATATATTGCCTTTTGAAAACTCTTCAAGAGTTTCAATTCAAGTTATCAACTTACATAACAATATGAAAGTTTCTTGATTAATTTAACCAATATGAGGATTATGAACAAGTTTTTCAAGAACTTGTATATGGTTCAAGTTATCAACTTATATAACAATATTAAAGTTTCTTGATTAATTTAACCAATATGAGGATTATGAACAAGTTTTTCAAGAACTTGTATATGGTTCATGCATTTTAAATCCTTCAAATACTTTCATATCAATTTTGTCCATTGATAATATTCAATATTAAATGCATGACATTTTTTAATGTCTAGATTGCAAGTTAAATAAGCTTTGCGCTTACCAAAATGCATCATTCCACTTGATAGTTAGAGTATGCTTTAATATACCGTAAGATTTAGATCCTCATAATTTTTTACAATATTGCACTATATTGTATTAAAGAAATCGTTGACAAAGTAATCATTTTGTCGGTTTGCAATACGACATAACTTATTGAGATCTCATCACTTCATTATTTTTAGATCGCTACTTCTCTCATGAGGTTTCATGAAGTGTTATGCATAAGCTCCCGAGCACATTGCCTCTTTATTATAATCATTTGGATCATTTGCTCCTTTTCAGGAATTATCTTATTTGAGATCAATTGCATGTTCATGCATGTCATAGATTCTATCCTTCAGGGACATTCAATAAGAGTATTTCAGCTATTGGTTTATTATTATCTCCCCCTTATGTTAGACAAACTAACATATATTCCAATCTATCTTGGAGAATTCATCTTTTATGCATCATGGTATATTTATTAATTATATATCACATATCAAAATTATTAGATGAAAAATTATATGGTTCTTGACCATATACCAATTCGAGGAGAAATTGATCATAATGTATTGGATTGATACATATCTTTGTCTATAATTTGTCATATTTCAGACCATGAAGCTTTGTTCTCATAAGCAATGATTAACTATTTATTTAAGGCATTTAGTGTCAATCAGCTTGAATATTTATCAATATTATCAAGATGAATTGTCTTGAATACGTATTCTGAAGGTTGTGGTCTTAACTCAATTATCTTGCACAAATAATTTTACAAATGTCAAACTTCAATTTGATAATAAATGCACATGTGATTATCTTATTGGTGCATCCATTTTTAATATCACATGGCGGTGAATGGGCTCATGTTCACTTTTTTCATACTTTCAGAATTTAGGGAATCCAATCCCAACATTAGTTGATCCAATCAACTTATCATGAGAGCTGACAATTTTGAAGAATCTCTTATTTCTTCAATATATGTCTAATGAGTAAACTTCAAGTTTATCATGACATATGCTATTTGCTATAGTAAATTTCTGATTTACTATTACATGAATAAATTTTAAGATTTCTTACTCGGGGGATAAATTTCAACTTTATTTCTTCTCAACTACTTTACCTCTCGTAGAGGTGAGCTGTGATCCCTTTTAAATCTGTAAATGCATCTGACATTTGATTAACAATTCTTGGATATGAATAGTCTTTTGTACTTCTTGCTCACAAATAGAAGCATATGGATCAAGATGAGACAATGATAGATTTTTTTCACAAAATTTCCCTTTTGATATCATTATCTTTTCCCCCTAATTTTAGGAAACTAGTCTCATTAAATCAACAATCTACATATCGAGCATTGAACATATCTCCAGTTAATGGTTTAAGATATATAACGAATAATGGAAGGTGATTCAAAACCAACATATATTCCTAATCTTCTTTGGGATCCCATTTTTATGTGATGTGGTGGTGCCACAGGCATACATGCCGAACATCCAAAAATTCTTAAATGAGATATATTAGGTTCTTGATCCAAAATCAGTTACAATGAAGAATGCTTATGATAATTTTTCAATCTGAGATGAATAAGTGTTGCAGCATGCAAAATTGCATGTCCCCATACAGAAGTGGGCAATATAGTTTTCATAAGTAATGGTCTTGCTATCAATTGCAAGCGTTTAATTAATGACTCGGCAAGAAAATCAACTGACACAAATAGAAGTGGGCAATATAGTTTTCATAAGTAATGGTCTTGCTATCAATTGCAAGCGTTTAATTAATGACTCGGCAAGACCATTTTGAGTATGAACATGACAAACAAGATGTTCAACTTTTATCCCAATGGATAAACAATAGTCATTAAATGCTTGGGATGAAAACTCTACAACATTATCAAGGCGAATTGACTTAATATGATTATCAGGAAATTGTGCCCGTAAACGTATTATTTGTGCCAATAATTTTACAAATGCCAAATTATGAGATGACAATAGGCACACATGAGACCATCTAGATGAATCATCTATTAGGACCATAAAATATCTAAATATCCCCCTAGGTTGGTGAATAGGTCCACAAATATCCCCATGTATACGTTCCAAAAACACAGGGGACTCAATCCCAACTTTCATTTGGTGATGGTCTCACAATCAACTTGCTTTGATAACAAGTAATACAAGAAAATTCACCATTTAAAAGAATCTTTAGGTTCTTTAATGGATGTCCATTTGAATTTTCTTTAATTCAAATCATTATCAAAAGTTTTCATTATTCATTAATGGAACACAATCACCTTAGCAAATCAATTTATAATAGTTCAATACCTCATTCCATGTTCACGTTCATTATTCAATCACTTGTCTTCTTTCAGACATTATGCACTGCTACCACATTCGCTTTAGAGAATGGAGCATTGGAACAAATTTTATGACTTTTCACTAAAAGAACATTATTTTGCTTTTGTTATCATTATATCATTCATATGGTACATTGGGACTTGAATCCAACGTCTTATCCATATAAAGGCGTCTTATGCCATAAATTCATGGAGCTTGAACTCAACATCTTTAATTGTGAGATATTCATATTTTCAAATTTATCAAGATGACGACACAAGAATATCATAACCTTAGCACAATCTTGTTTTGATGCTTTATTTTCATCTTTAATAATGTCTCCAAGACATCTAGCATCCAACACCCACGATGGGTAGTTCTTGCCCAAATTATGAAGGCAATGAACTCAAATTTTATAAGGTTAGTTATATCAATAAAGAGAAAATTAATAAATACCTTAACTTTGAAACTTAACCTTCACTAATCTTGAAACTTAACCTTCACTAATCTTGAAACTTAACCTTCACTTTTTAATACGGTAGAGTGTCGTGTTGATAACGTGTTATGAAACTGTATAAAACAATACAAAGGATAAAGCAGGGGAGAAGAGTGAAGATTTCTTATTGCTCTTGAATAATATTCAGATGTATATTACAATGAAGGAACTCTTTATATTTATAAGGAAAAAACTGATTTGGTCTCCAAATAAGAAACTGATTTGGTCTTTAAGTAGGATTCCTAACTCTTAAAGAAATCTACATAATAGACATTAAATATATTTATAACATAACCAACTATATAACACTTTCACAATAAAATAAGGACAAGAAAACACAAATAAGTCCGAGTTTTCTCATTTTCATACAGTTGTACTATCAAAGAATATTTTTCTAAGGTAGAGTAGATCCCTATCTTTTCACCTTCATAAACATTGAATGTATACCAGACCTCATCTTCATCGAAAAATCATCTTTTCAACAAAAATAGTTGCATCTATCATTTAAAAAAAAATTAATAAACAAAATTAAAAATTTAAAATTTAAAATAAGTAATCTGCTTTTTGTCGCTCCAAGAAAGTAACACAAAATCGTACATTCGATGCTTCATAACATCAAAATAAATATCGGATTGTATAGAAAACTTTGCTATTCTAGACACTTGAGATATGATAAAATTTAAGGACTCTTATAGCATATTAATTTTCTATAGGAGTAAAGAACAAGATATATGTCAACTAAAAATATTGTGCGTTGGGGAAAAGAATATTATTTTTTCAACACATATGGACCCATAATTTATCATTTTCATGTACGTTGACTTGAGAGTGACAAAATTCAAGTCATTGTTTGAACAATTTTCTTGTTTTAAATTATTATTATTTTAGAGTAAAATACATGCATGTCTTATTAGCTTGCATAAATGATTTTATTTATTTGTATCTAAAATTAAGAATGTTATGCCATTTTGGAGATAATTGTTCCACCTAAATATTTCTTATTTTCTCACCTCTTTATTTTTCGAAATCGCACTAACCACCAAATAATGTGGTTGATAGGTTGATCCATCCTTCCTTCAAGCCCTTGAAATGGATAAATATGTCGTTAACTAATGAACGTCTCTACTTTTAATATTTTACTCATTGACGATAAGTTGAACAAGTGAACTATTGTTAAATAATGTATCTGAAATTATTTACCTAACATGTTTTTTTCTTAACAAAAATATACTGTTGATTGTCATAAAGATATCAGAAGAAGAAATACTTTTACACTATGATGTTTGGATTGAAAAATCGATTTGTTTTTGTTTTGTAATCACCTTGCATTGTCTTGTTTTTTTTATTCCTCTACTTTGATTTTCTTCTTTTACCACCTACAATTTTCAGTATAAAACTCATTAGTCCGTGAATGATTGGTGCTTAAATAAAATAAATTGAGATCATCATTTACATTCTACCGAAACTTTAATTATTATTAATATTTGTTCTTGGGGGAGCAAAATACACACGCCTAGTGTTGTGAAACCTTGAAGAAAAATTTCAAGAAGGTCTGAAACTTTGAAGAAACATTTCAAATAGATCGTTTTGAGTTAGGTTGAGTTCGAGCAAATAAATTATTGAGTTTTGATATCTAACTCGGAGGAACGCTAGACTTGAAATTTTGGGTGATTTCATGAATATTTGAAGAAGTTGAAAATTTGGGAATTCTCGGTGTTCTTCATGTGTTCTTGGCATTCTTGAAGAAGAATGACCAAAAAGACTACATTTGATCTAAAACTCTAAGTTAAAAAGTGTTTAAAGTTGTTTAAGTGATTTTGCAAATTCAAAGTTAAAAAAATAATGACATAGATGAGCTTTTTTTCTCAAACAATAATAGCATAAATGAGTTTTTTTTCAAAGTTTAATGAAATATTTGAGCCTTTTCCCTGTAAATAATATCTTCTTTAAAAAAAAAATCATTTCGTGCCTCAAGCCCATCTCGATTTCGTTTTTCTATAGTGGAGAACAAGCCCCTTGATACACCACTGTTAGAGTGAAGAATATGTTAGGTGGAAGAGTAACATCAACACTATTGAAACACTTGCTGTGAGAAATTTCCATGGCAAGACTTGGTGTGCATTGACTTGAGAAACAACAAATATTATACTTATATATATTTAAGGAAAATGCTCAGATATGCATCAAACTTTGAGAAAATGCTCATTTACGTAATCTGTTAAAAGTTTGACTCATTTATGCCATTATCGTTTGAGAAAAGGCTCATCTATGCTATTATTTTTTAACTCCGATTTTGCAAAACCACTTAAACAACTTTAAACACTTTTAAATTCGAGTTTTGGATTAAATGTAGTCTTTTTAGTTATTCTTCTTCAAGAATGTCAAGAACACCAAGAACTTCCAAATTTTCAGCTTCTTCAAATATTCACAAAATCATCCCAAGAGTAGCGTTCCTCCAAGCTTAGTACCAAAACTCAATATTTTTTGACCTTGAATTCAACCTAACTTAACAAGACCTACTTAAAATTTTTCTTCAAAGTTTCACAACACTGGGTGAAAAAATATTTCCATAAAAAAAGAGAAATCAATCCCAAAATTTTAAAAATTTGTTTTGATTTATATTTTTATTGTTGTTTTTTTTATACTAGATCCTTATTCCTTAGTATTTTTCGAGTCTACGTTCAAAATTTCAATTAATTTAGAGTTGAGGAGAAAATTTTACCATTAAATAAGGTTAATGTTTTGAAACTTTGAAGAAAAATTTCAAGTGAGTCTTGTTGAGTTAGGTTGAATTCGAGCTCAAAAAGTAGTGAGTTTTGTTTTCTAGCTTGGAGGAATGCTACTCTTGAAATTTGGGTTGATTCCGTGAAAATTTGAAGAAATTGAAAATTTGAGAGTTCTTTGTGTTCTTCATATGCTCTTGGTATTCTTGAAGAAGAATGACTAAAAAAACTATATTTGATCCAAAACTCTAATTTAAAAGTATTTAAAGTTGTTTAAATGGTTTTGCAAAATCGAGTTAAAAATAATGGCATAGATGAACATTTTCTCAAACGGTAATAACATAAATGATCCAATTTTAACAGATGACATAAATGAGTCTTTTCTCAAAGTTCGATGGCATATTTGAGCCTTTTCTCATATATTTGCGTTGATTCTTCATAATTTTCACTACCAAATTTCCAACTCTTTTATCCAAACATGGACTACAGGCAACTCTCAATTGTGCTCTTAATTGTCTTTCTCTATCACGAACTTGTCTTCTCTTCTTCCATACTACCTCATTTGTGCCCCAAACATCAAAGCATTGCCCTTCTAAAGTTCAAGCAGACGCTTACTATAGATTCATTTGATGTGTGTGGACTTTTGCATGGCCACGGGACTTATCCAAAGACGAGTTCATGGAACATGAGCAAAAATTGTTGCTTATGGGATGGAGTGAAGTGTGACGAGATGAGTGGCTATGTCATTGAACTTGACCTCAGTTGTAGCCTGGATTCCAATAGCAGCCTATTCCAACTCTCTCATCTCCAAAGACTTGGCAGGTTTTCAAGAATGACACATCTTGATCTTTCTCGGTCAAATTCCTTGTGAAATCTCTCATCTTTCCAAGTTACAATCTCTTCTTCTCTCCTCGCTTTATCCCACTGATAACCTAAGACTTGCACCTCATGATTTTAAATCCCTTCTTCGAAATTTGACCCAATTAAGAGAGCTCGATCTTAGATCCATAAACATATCTTCCACTATTCCTCTAATTTTTCTTCTCATTTAACAACTTTGAGGTTGGAATGGACAGGATTGTACGGGGTAATACCCGCGAGTATTTTCCACCTGCCCAAGTTGGAAAGACTTAGCTTACATCACAATGATCAGCTCAGTGGTTATTTTTCAAAGACCAAATAGAACAGCAGCGCATCTCTCATAGAGTTAGATCTCACTGACAAATTGGCTGAATCTCTTAGCTATCTAACTTCTATGCGTTTTTTGCCCCTTCAAAATTGCAACCTTAGAGGGCCTATTCCTCAATCTCTTTCAAATCTCACCCGCATAGAGTCTTTGTACCTTGGAGCTAAGGAACAATACCATCATGGATGTTCTCCCACCCATCACTAAGTTTGATATACTTGAGTAACAACGTCCAATTCACTTGTCTCGATTTATTTACGATACAATCAGCTGCAAGGCCGTATTCCCATGTCAATTCAAAACCTTATAAACTTAACAACCCTTGATCTTTCATCGAATAATTTTAGTGGTAGTGTGGATGTCAGCATCTTTTCAGACCTCAAAAATCTTTCATAGCTTGGTCTTTCAAATAATCGTATCACATTAACCAATGAGAATATAGTCAAATCTACTTTGCCTGAATCTCTTATGAAGTTAGGATTGGCCGCATGTGAAGTAAAAGAATTGGAGTTTCTAAGATCCGCCCAGTCTCTAATAGAGTTGGATCTTTCGAATAATAAGATTCAAGGAAGGATTCCTGATTGGGCATGGACTAATTGGGAATTTTCAGTGTCATTGCTGAATCTATCCCACAATATATTGACAAGCATGGATTTGATTCCTCTTCAATTAGTACATACTATTGATTTGCGGTCCAATTTTCTTGAAGGGTCACTACCTATTCTAGCAAATTTCACGAGATTCTTCTTCGTATCAGAAAATAATCTTAGTGGGGAAATTTCTTCATCTCTTTGCAATTTGATGTCACTAAAGATGCTCGTTTTGGCAAAAATAACTTGAGGGGAGAAATTCCACAATGTTTGGGTAACATGAGTTACCATCTCGAGGTTTTGGATATGCACCGCAACAATCTTTCAGGGAATCTTCCAACGACTTTTAGCATTGGAAGTCCACTTAGAAGCCTCAACTTGCATGGTAATAAACTACATGAAAAAAATCCCGCGATCTTTGGTTAATTGCAAAAGCTTACAAGTTCTTGATTTAGGAGATAATCACCTCAACTACACATTCCCAATGTGGTTGGGAACTCTACCTGACCTGCAAGTTCTAAGCTTGAGATCCAACAACTTGCATGGGTCCTTTCAACCTTCAGAGATTGGAAGTATGTTTCCCAAGCTTCGAATGATAGATCTCTCTCATAATGCCTTCTGGGGAAACTTACCTACAAGTCTATTTCGACATGTGAAACCCATGAGGACAATTGATCCATTGATAAATGAAGAAATGTAGGCTCCCAGCAATAGCTGGTGAGCTGAAGAAGAAGATAGACGAAGAAGAACAGAAGAGAAGAAATGTATTGGGGAAATGTAAAATGTATTCAACTGTTAATTGTAATGTACAGGGAAATGTCTTTATACTTAATACAAAGTCCACCATAGTGTCATGTA